>WTSP01017022.1:0-49026 GCA_025331215.1 Actenoides lindsayi
CTTAAACACGTGTCCTGATAGATTATGGGGTGCTATGTAAGTCCATGGGGTTCAAACATCTCCAGCTTTTCTCTGAACTTTGGTATGCACCGAGATGTGTTCAGGGAGGTCTCAGGCAGGAGGTGGTGGGGATGTGAGTGGGTCTGCTCTGCAGGGCTGGGGTGAGAAGGACCAGCTGGGGTTGTTGTGGAGGGTGCTGTCACCCATGTAGGTGAAGGGTGGGCTCTGGGAAGGACACCAAGGGAGGTAGCTGAGCACGCTGTGGTCCATCCAACTTCAACAGGCAATGCAGGGGATGGGTTTCTTGAAAATGAGGCTGTTCCAGAGCTTTTCTGATTATTTTTTATTTCTCTTGTCTTTTCTCATTAAGGTTTTTTCATTCCTGGGTTCCCGAAGCTGCAGAGATTTCAAGCCCATCATGAGCAGATTTTAACCAAACTGTTTCCCAAACTGAAGAAGCACATGGTATTTCTTTGCTCTCAGTCTCACCCATCCTAATACCACAGCTTAATGCCAAAGCAGTCAGTGTAATGTTCTGTCAAACAGGTGCACGACTGAATGTATTTCTAACACAAAGAGGCAAATGTTTAGTAAATGGGGTGGCTGAATCTTGCTGAAGCGAATGGTTATCATTTGCTTGCTGCTCATCAGTAATGTCGGGACTGCTAAAATCTAAAGGTTTCTGTAGGAAAGCCCATCAGGAGGGCTCCAGGAGAGGCTTAGGGAAGCCCGGCAGGAGGGCTCCAGGAAGGGCTTAGGGAAGCCCATCAGGAGGGCTCCAGGAGAGGCTTAGGGAAGCCTGGCAGGAGGGCTCCAGGAAGGGCTTAGGGAAACCTGGCAGGAGGGCTCCAGGAGCCTGCTGCAGAAGGAGCCATTGCATCCAGCAGCGAGGCTGGGTTGTGTTCCTACACCAGCTGCAAAGCCCAAAGGGTGTTGCTGGCTGGCTGGAGTCTTAATTCAATAATTCTTAGCCCCAAGTACTTTGCTGTTGTTTAAAGACAAGAGGCACGTAAAACTTACGGTGTGTTTCGTTGCGTGGGCACGTCCAGTTGTTTTTCTCTTTAGCAGATGGTACAAGCCCATTTGGTGGCTGAAGGAGCATCTGCAGGACACATCAACTGCAGTCTAACGTCTGGGCGACTGTTTTACAACACCTGCTCCCATTTTTTTTTTAACCCTTGTCCCCTCTTGCATTTGCTGCAGACAGTTGGCATTCAGTGGCCAGGCTCCTGGAGGTTTCTTATGCTCCCAAGGGGCTTGGTGGCCCAGCTCCAGGAAAAGCTGCTTACATTGCCACCATCTGCAACAGCTCTTGCTTCATGCTGCAAATGAGCCAGCCCTGGCCATAAAAGTGAAACAGATCCATGGCAGGTTTTCACTTAATTATAGCCATGAGGGTTGAGGGAACCTGGGTGGGGAGGATGGGAATAACTCTCGGAAAGCTGTTCGTGCCTCCTGGCTCCCAAAGGCTCCCCAGGTTTGCAGGTGTCCAGCAGAGACCAGAGCTGACCATTAATCCCACAGGCTTCTTTCTCTTCCCATCCCCATTGCTTTGCTGGCTTTGCAGCAGCAGTCACATCAATTTTGTGCCCATGCAGGGTGCTGTGCATCCCAGCACCAGCTGTGCCACGCTGGAAAAAAGGGGCCGTGACAGAAAAAACAAAGCTCTGTGCAAGTGCTTCACTGGGCACCAGACAGGGATGGGAAAGTGGTAGACCAGAGTGATGCTGGTGAGGGTTTTAAGAGTTTTCCTAAGCCCGTCCTGCTCCTGCAGCAGCCATGGCATGCGATGAGGTAGTGCTAGCAAAGCTGGCTTGACTCTGCAGGTCTGGATTTCCCTCGGGGATACTTGGGGTTAATCATTTTCATGGTCCTCTGAGAGGCCCGTATGGGAATTGCTATGGAAACAAAAATAGTCGCCTGCAAGGAGTGCATGGTTTGGGTTCCTGGAAGGGTTTTGTAAATATCTGGAGTAGATATTAGGCCAGAAAAGCTTCTCCTAGAAATACCTCTCCAAAGCTATGGCTGAAGTCTGGTCACACTGAGGATCAGGTTCAAGGATCTTGAGCAAAGGGCCAAAGCAGGGCTTCAACATTGGTATTTAAAGCCAGGGCTTTGTTGAAAGACAAACCACAGCCAAATCCTGCACCTAGATCCCAGCATCAATAAACCAACCACCCTACTTATCTACCTCTCTCCCTTCTCAAAACCCCTATGAGCTGCTTGACCCTCCAGCCACCAGCCTGGTGAAACACCCATCTCCCCTTTCTGTCTCCTCCCAGGACAAGGAGCAGATGACTACAGGGATTTACACGACCAAGTGGTTCCTGCAGTGTTTCATTGACCGGGTGAGGATGCTCTGTGGGTTGTTTGCTGCTCTGCTGCTTGAATGCATGGTTAATCTGCCTGGTTTTTCTAATAAGTATCATAATTTGAAGACCATGTAAATATTTTATAAGGTAGGGTATTATACACAGTCCTCTAAGGGAAAAACCCAAAACATTTAAAAATTAAAGAGAAGCTAAAAATAACTGTATGTCACTGATGGTGAGCCAGTTCCTGCTGCCTCAATCCCTAGCAGTCTCTGGGAGGTGGCTCAGCAGCAGCACTATAAGCTTCAAAGTTGGGAGAGATTTTTCTCTTGCCCACTGGCACCGCTGCAAAGGCAATTAACCTCACTTAGACTCTGGAAACAGCATAGGGAGAAGAGCTGGAGGCACAAACCTCAACAAGTAGCACTGCAGCAGCTGCAGGCAAAGGAGTGGGTTGGGCACTGGAGACACATGAAAGCGTGAGAGAATTACCCTGATTTGTCCAGAGCTAATTGGCCATTCCCGAGCCAAGACTACTTTCTTTTCAGGGGCAGCACTGTGCTTGCAAACTTGAATGCCAGATCCAGACTTCCTAATGTTTAGGACATCTGTGTGGCCCCAGTCTCGATTTTCTGCTGCTCCATCTCCTATAAAACAGCCGAGGAGATCTTCTTGAGAGGGAACTCCCTGCTCCTCAGCCTGTCCCTAAAAACTCTCAAAAATGAAAAAGCCTTTTAGCTGTAGGAAGGTGGCAAAAGAGCAATAGCCGGTGGTGCCAAACTCTGGAGAGTAGGCACTGCGTCCTGAATTTGAGCTTAAGTGTCACAGTAGGACCAGTATTAATTTCTGTGTTGGTGAGATGCTTTAAATCTTTGCTGGGAGATGATGGGCTGCTCCATCACTTTGGGTATCAATCAGTTCACTCCTGTTTGTCAGGTTGGGCCTGGGTGCAAATGGAAACCTCTTGCAGAGGTTTCACGCAGGCAGAAATAAACCTGTGTGTAAGGAAGACCATCACTAGACACCAAAGGAGCAATATTTGGGGTTTTTTAGTGCTTAGTGAAGCATCGTTGAGTCTTCAGACCTATCCCCTAAATAGCCCTTCATCTGCCCAGGGCGTTAGAATGGGTACGGGAAGGGATTTGTGTCCTCAGAAGGCTGAATGATGATGGTGAACCCTCCAGGGTGGGGGAATCCACACAGCGTGCCTGGGTGCAAAGTTCCTCCTCTTTCTGCGTTCGTGGCTGAGTCTTAACTGCATTCCCAGCCACTCCAGGGTATTGGCTTTAAGGCAAAACCATAGACAATAAAATAGGTTCTTGTGTTACAGATGAATCTTGGACATGCAGTGCCTTATCCTGTGGTGTGTTTTGATGCGAGGGGATATAGCGATGCCACCGACCACTGTATCATCATCCCATCAGTCAGCGCTTAACGGGCATGGTGCTAACGAGCTGGTTTTCTGTTTGTGTGTTTGAAACAGACCCCCTTCACCCTCACCTTGCGGCTGTGGGATATTTACATCCTGGAAGGAGAGCGGGTGCTGACGGCCATGGCTTACACCATCCTCAAACTGCACAAAAGTAAGGTCCCAGCAGAGCGTGTCTCATGTGGCAGAGGTGGCACCTTGCTGGGCTACCCTTGTGCTGGCCACTGCCAGCCTGCTAAGTGCCCTGCGCTGGCCCCAAAAGGCACAGTGCTGTGCTGGTGCTCCAGGGTGGAAGTGAGATGCCCCAAGGGTTGGAACGCTGTGCACCCAGCAAACCCCCACCTGAAATGCTCTCAGCTGCCCCTTTCTGCGTGCTGCGCCCCGTGTCTTTTATCAACATGCTTTTAGGGGTAGTACAGACAGTGACCTATCCCTGTGGGCAAAGCTCTTTGTGGCAGTTCAGCTGAAAAGACTGTAGAGGGAGAAATAAATCCAGTAATAGTCTTCTAAAATGACCAAACCCTGGTTTTCTTATGTAACATTAAGGTGGTGATGTTTCTACCTCGAGATCTTAGTGACTTTGGATTCCCTCCACTCCCATAAGCCAGCAGCCTTGCTCTGTCATCTTGCTAGGCCTTTAATTGGAGATGGGAGCGATGCTGGCATGGGTCAGCATCCCTGACGTGGGTCAGCATCCCTGCCTGCATCCCTGATGTGGGTCAGCATCCCTGCCTGCCCCCAGCAGTGGCTGTTCAATCTGACACTTGGGGTCTGTCTCATGGAGCTTTTCCTCCTCCTAGAGGTATTGATGAGAACTTCCAGAAATGGACCAAAATGTGCATCCTGGTCAGCACAGGTCCCAGCCCAACCATCGTCCTGCCATCACTGAGCTAGAGGTTGCTTGGAAATGTAAATGTATTGACAGCAGGAAGGTGGGAGAGAGGCAAAAACGTTCAGACTGTCCCACCCTGGAGTGGGAACAGCAGCAGAACCTCAGATAAAACCAAAGCAATGCAACCCACGCTCCTGCCACCCTGCAGTGTGGCCGTGCAGCTGCCCTTCCTCCTTTCTTCCATCCCCCAGAGCGCTTGCTGAAGATGACGCTGGAAGATTTACGGGAATTTCTGCAGGAGAAAATCGCCGCTTCTCTGCAGTACGAGGACGATGCCGTCATCGAGCAGCTGCAGGTGTCCATGACCGAGCTGCGCAAGATGAAGTTTGACCTCCCCCCGCCAGGTGGGTAGAGGGGGAGGTGGGCAGCCCAGCAGAACGGCCGGTGGTCCCCGTGTCCCCTGGGGACCGGAGCATCCCTCCGGCATGGCTGGGAGTTGGGGCGGCCCAGAAGGGCTGGCACCCTCTGAGCGCAGCATCTGCCTTCCTCACGGTCGGGGCAGGCTGGGTGCGAAAATGAAGTGATGCACAGTTTGGGGTTGATTTTGTTTTCTTTGCTCCCAATGCAGCAAAGCCTGAGGAGTTCCCACGGAAACCCCTGGGCCTGGAGCTCTCCCTCAACCCAGTAGCCTTGACGGGCAACTTGGCAGCCAACACCCAGAATGGCCGTGTGGGTGAGCAAACCCCAGACAAGGAGCCCAATCCTCACAGAGGTCCTGAGGCACCAGGAGGAACGATGGCGGTGGAGGCGAGGACTCCCACCCTCCAGAGCAGCGAAGCAGCCGATACGACAAACACCCACCTGCATCCTCCTGACAGGAGGCCTCCAGGAGAGGAGGGTCAGCTGGACCTCACCGGCGATGGGCAGCTGCCATCTCCTCTGAAGCCAAGCAAGATGCAGGCCCATCATCACCTCCTGCCCACAGCCCTGCCTCTCGAGCAACCTCTTCTTGCTCCCAGCCATGCCGTGGTGGACCATGAGTCTGTCTCCCTCCCCACCCTGACTGAGCAAGGCTCCTCAGACTCCTTCCTCCAGAATATGTCGAGTCCTCCTGACTCGAGCACCACCGAGCTTTCAGCTGCGGACCCCGCGGTGTGGCAGCCAAACCCCACTGCCCTGCCAGCAGCAGAACAAGCATCTTCCCTCTGCAAAGAGGAAGGGCTCGATGCACTTGAGGGGGGTCCCCATCCTCTGCCAGGCTGCTGGTGGCCGCTCTCCAGTGCATCGCAGAGCGACGGCTCCCCCGGCAGCGAGCGTGAGCGCGCGGAGGAGCCGGCCGAGAAGCTCTGCCGAGCGGCCCCGCCGGAGCAAACGGCCTGGAAATGCTCGGCATCCAAAGCTGCGTCCACGGGGGAGCTCGCCAGCCTGCAGCAGAGCGAGCCGGGGAGCAGTGCCAGCCCTGCGTGCCGGCCGGAGGCCTTGGGCGGCAGCGTGCCCATCCTACCCGGCAGCGAGATGGAGGTGGCGGGGCTGGGCGAGCGCGGCCCCGTCCAGCGGGCACCGTCCCCCGCAGGGGAGGGGAACAGCCCCTACGCTGTTATCAAAACCACCACTCCCCTCCACCTGGCCCACGCCACCGAGCAGGACTTCTTGAACAGAAAGCAGGTGGCATTGCCTCTGTCAGAGACCGGACGTCCCCTGCCTGCCACCTCCGTGGCACCACCTCTCACGCTGGACCCGGAGGGAGCAGATGCCCAAGAAAACCTTCAGAAACCATTAAACTCACTGAAAGCCCCACGGCCCCCCCTGAGCCCCAAACCAAAATTACCACCACAGGTTGCCAAATCCCGCTCGGAGAACAGTTTCCTTGCAGGCTCCGCCCCCCTGGCAAAGCTGCCCAAATCGGTGACGTTCTAGAGGGCTGGGGGGAGGTAGAGGAGAGGAAGCGGGTGCTGGAGCAGCACCTTCGCCCTGTTTTCCAGACACCCCCCACCCCCTTCAGCAGGGCTGTGTCGGGGGGACAGCACAGCAGCCATCGCCTGTCGAGCTGTGCTTTGGTACGAGCGCCTGGCCAGGAGACGGGGCGGTGCCGGCACCGGGAGGCACTGGCAGATTGGGTTTTGCATCCTTCCTATGGACAGATTGGAAAGTGCTTTCATTTTTTTTGTTCCTCGAAGCTCCCCGAGCCTCGTTGCGTGGCGGGGGGAGAGGCAGGGCTGGTGAATGTGTTGTGTGTTTGCTTCTGCTCCTGCCTGCCGTGGGTACCCGTGGCCGTGGGCGCAAGGCGTAGGAATCCAAAAATGCTTCCTTTAAAATGCCCGCTCGGTGCAGCCAACAGTGTTGCTTTCAAAGGCCTTCGTAGCAATAGGTCTTCAGTTCTTCTCCAAGCCCCACAGTTGTAGGCAGGTTGTAGCTGTGGCGTCCCAGCTGCCTACTCTATGCAATCCCACGGAGCAGTGCCCAGCTGGACCTGGCTCCTGCCGCTCTTGTGGGCAGTGAGTCCCTTGGGGGTCTCTATGGTGTGACCCCAGTGGAGCACCACCAGCGGGGTGGTTCTTTCCCAAGTTCTCAAGGTGACAAGGACAGCGATGGAGGTTGAGTTTGGTCTCCTGCGCTGAGTGACCTTTCTGCTGGTCCAGGGCAGCGAGCGGGCTCGCTGCCTTTCCATAGGCTGCCCAGGGAGAGGAGCTGCTGCCTTGGGAAACCTCCGCTAGCACTGCTGGAGGTGTGGTGGTGTCCAGTCATGGTGCCCAAGCTGAAGTCTGCTTTTACTTTGAGCAAGTTCAGTGTCAGGATGGAAATGGCCCGGGATGTGGGGAGGGGGACCACATGGTCCAGGACCAGATCTCAGCCCTGCTGGTTTAGCCCCCCCAGAAATCAACAACCAAGGAAGGAAAGCTGGGCACAGAGCCTGGAAAGATGATGCTGTAAAGCATCAACATCACCACAGCCCACTGCTGAGGAGGTAACACAGTGGGTGCCCTCTTGCCCTTCATGCACCAACTGTAGGTGGCCTGTCCATCTCCTCCCCATCCCAGGGTGTCTGCTGCACAGCCCAGACCATTGCCTGGAGGTGAGCAGGGACCCAGGGACAGCTCACCCCACTGAAAGGGCTGATCCTAACTCCTGTTCCCAGTACCTGGTTCATCTCCACAGGGGCAAGGACTTTGTCAGGAAGGAAGATCAATGGGTGCAGCAGGAAATAAACTGGTCCAGACGTGCTGTATTTGACGCTGCTGTCCAGAAGGGGTGGCTGCAGATGCCACCTTAGATGGGACTGCAGCTGAGATTCCCATCCCCTCAGTGGAGACCCTGGGCAAAAGCTCCTTTAAGGTTTAAGGAGACTTGCAAAACGTTTTTATCTCGCAGGCTGCTTCAGTAACATAACCTGACCTGAAGCCTACCTGGAAGCCTAGCAGAAAACTTCCACTAAATATCTTTGTGGGGTTTATCAGGGTTTTTTGTGTGTGATTTGTTTGGTTTTTCCCTTGTGTGCGTGGGTTCTGTTAGCAGCAGGGAGAGCATTGAAGGGAACACCCCAGCTTGGTTCAGACGTAGCCAGCCAGACCACAGCACCCTCAGCTTCTGTTGCAGCCCCTGCTCTGCCAGAGACCCCGTCTTCTGCTGAGTCTGCGGCCTTGCCCGTCCTCTCTCCCTCTGCAAAGCAGGGCTGACCCTTTTAGCTACCTCGGAGGGGGTGTCGCGAGGTGTTGAGAGTTGCTCTTGGAGGAGATGCCGTGCGAAGGTTCAGTATTTGGGGTTTGACAGCGCCGTGGGTCCTTTCGAGGACAACGGTGCTTGAGTTGGCTTTAACTTAGAGTACGTTTTCCGGTAACCGTGAGATAGTTAAACCTGTTTGTGTGTCAAAATACCTGGGCAGTATTTCAGGGCAGGTATCGATCGCCTTTTGCGAGCAGCCCACTGGCTGCTGGAGCTCACTAGGAAGCAATGAGAAGCATCTGAGGGCTGGTGGTCACTTGGGGCTTGGTTGCAGTAGCTTGGGGGCCTGTCCTCTCCTCGAAGCACACGTAGCACTCCCGCTAACGCCTCTGAGCATTTGGCTTACTCGTGCAAGAGCTGGGACCTCTTTGCCCTCGTTTTGACCTTTTCCCCCTCGTTTTGGGCACGCAGCCTTTGCACATCACGGTGCACGTGTGCGCAGGCTCCTCACCCAGCACCTAGCTGGGGTGTTTTGCAGTATTCACATTTTAAAAGGTGTTTTGCTCTGGTTTTGGAGAGCTGTCAAATGCGGTGCCCATCACGTGGCATTTGGTGCATGGTGTTCAGCAAGAACTGGGGGAAGTTCCTCCCCTCCGAGCCCTAACGGGAACGAGCAGCGAGGTCCTTGGTCACTTCCAATCCTGGGAGCAACCACCAGCTGCTTCCAGTGACCTTTGGACCGGGCAGGCACAGGCTCCCCATTCCCACCAGCATGCTTCTTGCTGAGAAGGTCTCTCAGCTCCACACTGTGCCATCTAAGAAGCTCTTTCACCTGCAGTTCCTGAAACCTGGCAGGTTTGGGAAGAGTTCCTGGGGACAAAGTAGCCCGAGCAGGCTCTCCTTGGAGCGATGCTCTCACCTCAGCACATCAAAGCATAATCTACTAGGAGATGACCAAACCGCTCTCCTCCTCTGCCTCGCTGCAGATGAAGGTGTGGCCATGGTGGGTGGGCGGCAGCAGGGGTGGGCAGGACACGGCCCAGCCTCAGCTCCTTTGCTGGGGATGGGAAGGGAAAGGGCGAGGGGGCAGTTCAGCAGGACAAAGACCTGGCCCAGCCCCTCACCAAAAGCCACTCTTGTCGCGAGCAAACTCAGGACAGCAGCTCCCTGGCCTTGGCCCTCGCCATCCTGAGCACTTTGAGTGGCTGCGGCGCCGGGGACAGCGGGAGCCACTGGGACCAGTGCTGGGGACCAGTCCCAGCGTGGGGCAGAGGGTGAGGGCAGGGACTCGGCCGTGCACTTGGAGAGCCCGGCTGCCATCTGCTTTTCTTTTTTAATTGCTATTCTTGTTTACAGCGTGGAACGCTTCCTTCGTGACTTTCTAATGTATTATAATTATTACTTCAAAAAAAAAAAACACAACGTTTTTATGTCTGTCCTTTTTTTGTTGTTGTTGTGGTGGGGTTTTGGGGTTTGTTTTGTTGTTTGTTTGGGTTGTTTTTTTTTTGAGGAGGGGAAAAAAAAAAAAGTCAATCATTCCTTTTTATGCTGATCCAAACTGTCCAGAGTATTTGATGCTGTGTTTTACATGGTTGTAATGATAACAGTTAAAGAAGTTTGGCATAAAATCAGACTCCACGAGATTTCTTACAGTGACAGACACTGCAGCGAGACCTGTCCCCTGCTCCTGCTGCCTCGGATCACTGTCTGTGCTTCAGCTGCGGCGAGCCCGACATGCACCAGCTCTGCCATCCTCCCTTCTTCTCCATCACCATTAAATCCAGGCTTCCCCAGCAGCAGGGGTAAGAAAACAGCCCCTTTCTACGTACCCCACATCCTCTGCCAGCTCGCCGAGCCACGGGCACCATCCTGCCCCCAGCCCCGCCGCAGCTTTTTTGGCCAGGATTTGAGGCTTGGAGGTTTCCTGCCGGCAGGAAGCGCTGGGAGGACTGGAGGGGCCGGGGAGCGGGTGGACGCAGCTCCTTGCAGGGCGGGTGGGACTCGGGCCCGTGTCACACCAAATGCCGCTGCCGGGCAGCGCGAGGTGGTGCCGCTCGCAGCTGGGGATGGATTTTCCAAAGCTGGTTGTGCGTGGCACCTCTGCCACGCCCCAGGTCTTGCAGCCAGTGCTGCTTGCGCTTGGATGACCACGGTACTCTTGGCTTTTGGGGAGGGGGTTAAATTTGGGCAGAATTCTGGTTTCTCCTAAGAGAAAGCTATTCACTACTTAAGTAGCATGGTCGTGGCGAAGGCAGGGACATCCCTCTCTACCAGCATGGCACGAAGACTGACAGCAAAGGGGAGGGGCCAGGATCAGCTAAATGCTACCCCAGGATTCAAGGGCATCGCAGGAAATGTGGCATCACCCAGCAGGTGCTGTGGGCTGGTGTTCCTGCTTCTAGCACTGCTCCACTTCACCTGAAAGAGGTCAAACTGGGAAGTAAAAAGCCTCTACCTTGTTCTCCAGTGCCCCTTAAGTTAGCTTATTTGTATTAACTGATTAAAGCCCAGCCTGTAGAATAAAAAGCCAGCACCAGTAAGCACCACTGTGGAGCAGCAGCGCCGCGAGGATGCAGCTCTCAGTGCATCTCCTGTATCATGTCATGCTGGATGCCCGCCCAGAGATGCTTCACCACAAGTACAGGTAGGACATCCATGGGCTGGAGTGAAGCAAACCTTGTCCCTCCCCTGCATCCAGGTGCCGACAAGCAGCCCAGCTGCACAAGCTGCTTTGTGTCATCTCCTGGCCAATAGCCCCGGTGTCCCTGTTGGCTTTCAGGTGGAGGAAGCAGCCAGTTGGGACCAAGCCTGAGTGGCTGTGGTAGTTACCTACGGGACTGGCACCACAAGGTTTAGAATATGGCATTTATCCAGCTGCTGAGACAGCGTCAGCTCTGTGCTGCTGAGGAGGGAGCAAAAGGTGAGCTGGGTTTTGGGGAGGTGGCAGGGAGGGTCCTGTTCCTGTTTAGATTTGACATTAGGAAATTTTTTTTCACTGAGAGGACTGGAGAATCTCCATCCCTGGCTGTGTTTAAAAGTCCTGTAGACAGGTGCTTGGGGACATGGTTTAGCAGTAGACGTGAAGAGGAAGGTTTATGGTTGGCCTCTATGATCTTGAAGGTCTTTTCCAAGCTTCATGTTGCTATGATTCTATTGCTCTTCTCACAGTCTCAGTTCACTTGGTCAGTGAATAAAGTGGGAGTTAAACATTGTTGACTGGCATCCCTGGTCCCCATACCTGTGCCCGGTCATGCTTGCCTGGCAGTGGCTGGGTGCTCTCACCCAGCCCTGTGGGGACCAGGGACCAGCAGAGCTCCACTGCATCCCCTGACAGCATCCTGCTGGCCATATGCAGGAGCCACAGAGCTACCAGCCTTCAGTGGGTGCTGAACTGGGGTTCCCAGGTAGGGTTGGGGGGCTTGTCTCACAGAGAATGTGCCAAGCACTCACTGCAGATTCCTCCCTGGGGGGGAGGCACCCCTGGGACTTACCCACCAGGTAATTTGAGGACCTCCATCCCTTACCAGAGAAGTGAAAGACCTCAGAGTGGGTCTCAGGGTGGACACAAGCCATGCCTAGTGTCCAGCCCAGGCTAAATGCCTGGCCTCCAGCTGGTGCCAGGAGCAGCAGGTCACTGGCACACTGTCCTGGTGTGGGAAGGTCCCAGCACAGGAGCTGCTCACATCCCCAAGGGAATGGGGGTGCAGACAGCCCCTTCACCAGCTGAGCAGCACCCCTACCCCAGGGCCTGGGTGCTGCTCACAGAGGACAGGAGCAGGACAGCAGTGTAGTCCCAAGCCCAAGTTTACCAATACCCATTTTCTGTACAGCACTGGGACCAGTGGCAAGGGAACTCCAGAAGGTATCAAGGCTGCTGCTGGAATCCTAATGGTCTTGTCAGCCAGGTCTTCCTGCTGCCTCTCTCCCCAGTCCCTGCCCATAGATTGCCCCGGCGCAGACCAACAAGCTGCCCCAGCAGCTCCCCGTGGCTCCCATCCTTCCTGGCTCACCAGCTGCCAACCCAGCAGCACCAGGAGCTGGGACAGGCGGGCAGCCGGCCGTGTCTCGCCCCATCGCTCGCTGGCTCTCTGCCGAGCCCCGGCTGCTCTCCTCATCCCCCCTGCCCACCGCCCACCACCGCCACGAGCTGGGCAGCCCCGCTGCGCGCCTCTGCCGCACACCAGCGACTCGGCGCTGAATAATTGATGCTAAGTGGAGCCTGGCGCAGAGCCCAGGGGCCGGCGAGGCTTCGGGCTGCGCTCCTGGGACGCGGCGGAGGGAGCGAGATGGGTGTGCTGCGGCTGGGAGCTTTGTGACCCGGCCTGTCTGGCAGAGGCAGGGCCAGAGATCGGCTGGGCCTGGGAATCTTCCTCCTCTTAATGCCTGCTGCGCTGCTCTCTTGCTGCTTGCCTGCTGCTCACATGCTGCTGCACTGCTCATGTGCTGCTTTCCTGCTGCGTTGCTGCTCGCCTGCTGCTCGCTGTGCTAGTTGTGTGTTGTTCGCGTGCTGCTGTGTTGCTCACGTGGTGCTCATGTGTGGCTCACCTGCTGCTCACCTGCTGCCATGCTGCTCACGTGTTGCTCGCATGCTGGTGTTGCTCGTGTGTTGCTCACATGCTGTCGCTTGCATCCAGCTGTGTTGCTCAGATGCTGTTTGCTCGCATGCTACTGCGGTGCTCACCTGCTGTGCTGCTCACAGGCTGCTTTGTTGGTTGTGTTGCTCGCATGCTGCCGTGTTGCTCGCATGCTCCTCACGTGCTGCACAGGGCTGTGGTCGCAGCGGTCACAGAAGAGCCCAAGCTGGGGATAGGGGAGGCTCTGAAGGCATGAGGCTGAGGGATTGGAGTCACTAAAGCCTGGTTTATTTATCCCTATTCTTCCACAGACTAAAATAAGCTCTTCCTAAGACACAGATAAAGGTTAGCTGTAACAAACTGCCAGCCTTACTCCAAAAGTGGGGTGAGGTCTCTATGGTACCTGCAGACAAGCCCTTGCTTCCAACCACCCCATTAAGAGCCTCTCCAGCCATGAGTTAGTGCTGCCAGCTCCTGCAAACTCAACCCAGCTGCTTGCCAAAGCCTTCCATGAGCACCATGCTCTCATCTGGTTTGGAGTCACCATCTCTGCTGGCTTAGGAAAATGCTTCTGTGGAAACCCTCACAGACAAAAAAGCATGAGAGCTGGTCCAGCACTTCATCAGCATCTTTAAAGACCCATAAGCAGTTTTGGCAGTTGACTCAGCTGTGATGTCACTGGAGCCCCAACTCCTCTGTAATAGGGTGTGGGGCACTTGAATGATGCAGAAGAGCTTATATATCAGTCCTGAGACACCTGGACCTGACCAGACCAAACCAGACCAGACCTCCTCAGAGATTGTCATTTAAGTACAGGTTTGAAGGTAGCACCCCTCCATCACAGCAGATGCAGCCTCCACAGATAACTGGTACAGTGCTGCCTGAAGCCACCTCAGAGGTGGTGTTCACACTTGCCCGAGAGCCACAGCACAGTGCCAAGTTTAGCGCAGCTTTGCCATGACCAGTTGAAGAGATACTGGAAGCCAAATCTGAGCTGACGTGCTCAAATAGGGCCCAAAGCTTACCGCTGTGGGCTGCTGCAGCTTCCAGCTGTGCAACTGGAGCAGCTCTTCAGCCTAACTGCACGTTCTGCTCACCTAAGCTGCTGCCACAGGAGCAGAACAGAGATGGACAACAAACTCCTTGTCATAAGGGAAACAATTGCAGGATCTGAAACCCACATCTTCCAGTCTGGGTACTTCTAGAACAAACACACGTTAAATAACTGGGAAAACCAACTAAATCGACTCCAAATCCAGCAATTCCTTCTCCAAACCTACATTCACTCAAATGAAACCATAACCCTGAGATGACTTTCAGATTCAAGAAGCCAAGCCAGCAAGCAGTGAGCACACAGCTATCTCCTGCCTGTCAGGACCAGCAAGTTGCTATCCTGCACCCGCATCAGCCAGAGAGTGAAACTGCCGAGTCCAAAGCAACAGCTCCACCAGAAAGCAGTGATATGATCTAGTTTTTTGTCTGTCCTAAAGATCAGATCAGAGCTGATGTATGTTACTGCACGTTGAAGATCTGTCACGATTCTCCTGAAACAAAGATGCAGAGCTGCATGAATACACGATGGACACATGATTTCAGGGGAAGAGCTGCACTGTCAAGCTTTCAGCACCTCCTTTTCCTCCCAACCTACCTCCAGCTTTCAGCATGGACTTGAACGCTGACTGACCTGAGTCAAGGTTCATTATGATCTTCTGATTACAGCAAAAAAAAATCCCAGCCAATGGTGCTTCCAGCTCCTGAGACAGCTATGCTACTGGCCAGCACTGTTTGACAAAGGGTCCTGGCTGCCTTGCTTCTGTGGGATGTCATCCACAAAAGGCAGGAGACTGGTCTGCAACCACCAGACATGGACCACCTATCAGCCAGGTCCTCCTAAGATGCTTGCAGTCTCCAGTTCCAGCTGCTATCAGCTTCCTAGATTTCTGAAGTGCTCTCCTGCAACCGGCACGTCCAGCTGAAGGTGGGGCAGCATTTTCCCTTGGGTAACTTCTCCCCCTCGAGCTGGGATCAGCCCTTCTCCTGCCGGAACTGGGCGCCAGGCAGCTGCAGCCAGGGTAGGGGCCGTGCCCCACAGCGGCTCCATGGAGCAGGCGGGTACAAAAACCAAGCCCTGAGCACAAGTCCTCTCTTGCCCAGGCCAAAAGCAGAGGCAGCAACCCCAAGCAGCTCTGGGGTTCGATCCTGCTGCCGCCCGGCACGTCAGAGGGTGAGGAGCAGGACGGGAGGCTCCCCGCATGGGAATCCCCAGTGGGCTGCGGGTTCGTGCTGGGGGTGACCGGGGTTTCCGTACCGGTTTTGTCGCGCCAGGCACGTCACTCACGCGCTGCCCTCGCTGCTGCCAAAGCCAATGCCTTGTCAGGCGTGGGCAAGCCGGTGCAGAACTGGTGCAGAACTGGGCTGGATCATCTCCCCGCGCTGGATCATCTCCCCGCGCTGCCGCTCTCGGTTCCAGGTGCCGGCTGGGAAAACGCAGCACCGAGCACGAGGCCTCGGCCGGGCTCCGCAAGCACCAGGCAGGTGGGAGAAGCCGGCCAGACCCCCGAGCAGAAATCCCAGAGGAGCAGAGCTGAGCAAAGATGGGCGTCCCGACGGCTCAACCCTTGTCCATAACACACTCACCCGCTCTAAACGCGAGGGCTGGAAGGCAGAATCCTTTCGTGTGAGCTGCTGAGCAGCCAGCCAGCTGTCCGCGGGGCGGGAGAGCCCTTTGCTACCCGCTACACCAGCAATTAAGGCACGTGCTGGTGGGGATAGGGACATGATGGTGACTTGTTGGAGACAAAGACAGCTCTTTCCCTGACCGATGCCCCAGCCCCCTTGCCTTCACGTTCTACAGCATGACCGTGGAGAGCGACTCTCAGCGCCCTTCCATCCCCGCTGTCCCACCAGCAGCAGCACCCTCTGAAGGAGGACACAGCCATCGAGACCATCAAATAATAATTTACTGTGATTCAATCTGTGGCTTTGTACAGTTGCCAGGGTGGGAGGAGACCAAAGAAGGAAGGGATGGGGAAAGAGAAAAAAAAACAAACAAACCAAAAAAGTCGTTTGTCGCAGGCTTGAGTGAAGTGCGAGATAGTCCTTGGAGGGGCTCATGCTCCCTCTGTCCTCTTCGTTCTCCTCCTCTCCCTCTCCTCCTCTCCTCCTCCCCTGAATCCGTTCGCTTCTTCCTTCGCTTCACTGCTTTCCTTGCGCTCTGCACAGCGGGAACCTCTCCAAGACATGATCCAGTCAGCTGAAACCAGAAGAGGACACTCACTGACACCCATTTGCCCTCAGAACCAGTGGGGGCTGTTGCCATTACCCACCCCTCACGTTTTGGGGTGACCCTGCTACTGCCCACAGAGGGAAGGCAAAGGGGCTTGGAGGTCTGGACCTGACTCAGCAAACCATCTCCACGGGTGGTGAAGGGAACTAGCAAATGGCCTGTGGAGTGAAGGGTGAGCCACGAGCACCTCACCAGACCTCCTGCCTCTGCCCAGGCCTCGTGGGGGAAAGGGACACTGTTTGGTGAGATCTTTCTCCTTCCTCCAGGGATGATGGGAACCACAATCAGTGAGTCCAGGGCCAATGCAGCCCCATCTCTCTGACCACACCCTTCTCCTCCCCAAACCCAGCATGCCCTTGCCTTGCTTCTCCTTTTGTGCCCTGGTCTTCCTCCCTCTCTGCTCTTGGCCACTGCAGCTAGAATAAGCTGGGATGGCTGGTTTCCAGTTTCTGCCCGAGCAGAAAAAGATGTGGGCAACTCACCTGGCACTCTCTCCCCACTCCTTCTTGCCCCTCTTTCTGAAGGCACTGCCCATGCCAGGGGTGGCCACCAGGCTGTGACAGGGACCCGGCTGCTGGCGTAGGGGAGCAGCAGCATCCACCCAGCCCATGCCGTCAGCTGCGAGCCAGAGCAGGAAACGAGCCCCAAGCTCACATCCCCATCCGGAGGAAACACTCATGAACATCTGGAGGACCCGAACATCTGGAAAACCTCCCTCAGCGGCAGTAAGTGTGCTGGGCACAGCCTCTGGCTCGGCCCTCAGGAGTCCTCGTGCGCCCCGGCTGGGAGTGGAGGGGTGGGGTGCTCGGAGGGGGTTTTGCTCATAGGAAGCAAACACTGCCAGCATTTTTGGTTTGTTTGTGGGTTGTTGTTTTTTTTTCAGGGAATAGCTCTGCTGCGCTCATGGCCTTTGGCTCAAAAAGCGACAGAGAAAAACCAGCTGCCCACCTCCACCTTTGGCAAGACACTGCCCAGCACCATCTCTGGGTGCAGGAGCTTCTCTTTAGGACTCTGACAGTTGAGCAAAAGGGCCAGTCCAGGGGCTTAGGAGCCTCCCCAAAAGATATTAAGAGCAATGCCGGTGCAGGCTTTTCTCCCAGTGCACCCAACTGGTGTTCTCTCTCCAATTCTGCCATGGCAAGAGCTGGTGGCACAGCCAGATGTTCCCAGGAGTTTGGCTTAAGGCCACCCAGCTCACACAGGGACACTGATCAGAGCTCTCCCTTACTGCTAGCCAGCAGGATTGCAAGGATTTAACCAAACTCTTAATTAAAAAAATAAGGATAGAAAAGAAAAACAGACCAGTGGACATGGACAGTCTGAAAAATGCTGCTTCTGGCTCCAGTGCACACCACTTACAAAAGCAAAACAGCCCCCTTATGGTTAATTCTCAACATTGCATCAGCTCCCAGTATCCCCGGGGGTATCTCTAACTGGGAAAACTCTCCTGAGGAGCACAGGGTGGTCACAGCGAGACAGGTCTGCTCTGAAGCTTCAGGACAAGGTGGTTTACAGGAGGGCAATGAGCCCATCTAGCTCTTCACCTGCACTCTTCTAGGGCTGGGCTGGTGGATGCGCAGTGACCCCCACACCTTCCACACCAGCTCAGCTCCAGTCCCAGAGGGGCAGCAGGGGAAGGAGCTTTCCTGGAACAAGCATGACAAAACACACAAGTTGGGGTTTTTTTCATTTGGTTCTGTAGCATTTTGTTCCAGAAAACGAGGGGGGGGGGCGATAAATAACCCTTTCTTCCTACACACTTCCTCAGGGAAGCAGGAAATTTGACTTACCTACAGAAAAATGCTATTTCAGACAAAAATGTGCTTCGTTAAAAATTACCTGTTGCTGAAATTGTTTCTGCTGCATTTGTTTGCAGACGGGGGCACCTGCAGTCACCTCCTGCCCGGCTTCCCAGGCCCCCCTGCTGCACCCCATCTCCTGCTCCCCAAACTCACCGTAGTCACGATATCACACATTTACAGTTCATGCAGCCGGGGCCGCTCTCATCGGGGGGATTCAGCTTGCGCAGCTTGTGCTGACGGATCTCCCGCACCAAGGTGTAGAAGGCATCTTCAACGCCCTGGAAGAAAAGCATCGCTTGAAGCAGCTGCCCTCTTTGGGAGGGGACAGGTGGAGAGGAGAGGGCTCTGCTCCCCAGCGCTGTCCTCTGGAGTTAAAGGCACAAAACCAAGCTGGGAAGACCAAGGGGGATCTTAGTGTGGCCCCCGAACAGAGAGAGAGATTGAATGAGCAACCACGAGGCCAAGGAGCTCTGAAGTCTTTGAGATTCATCAGCTTTCAGCAGATTCCATGAGATGCACCACCCAAGAGAAAAGCCACCACTAGACCCCCGAAGGCAGCAGCTGCTCCACTGCCACCTTTCTACTCTGGGAGCCACATGTGGTCCTTCCAGCACTGGTATATTCTGCCTGTAGGTCTGCTAAAATAGACCCTGGGTGATGTCAGCCGAGTCCCCTGGGCTGAGCTGACCTGCAGTGACTATGAGAGTTATTCCAGAGCCTTGGAGAAAGCCCTGGGAAGGCATCTTGCCTTCACTGCTGCCAGAGCATGAATTACATGCTTCTCTGGATTGGAGGCTCAAGCTTGGACAGGGGACAGAATGTCCTGATGGAGCATTTAGCCGTGAGGAAGCAACTAACCCCAGCCCTTGCACTACCTTGCAAGGTAGTGTCTGCCCATTCCTGCCTCGTGTCCTCCCAGGACAGCACTGGAGAAAGGAGAGAAACCAGATGATTTTGTTTAAAACCCTCTTCCTACCTGTCTGGTTTTGGCAGACGTTTCTATGTAGGGGATCCCGTAACTCCGGGCCAGGTCCTGCGCTTGCCGGGTCTCCACTGTCCGTGCTGGCAGGTCACATTTATTTCCCACCAGCACCATGGGAACGTCATCTGAGTCTTTCACCCTCTTGATCTGCTCTCTGCAAGAGTAAGAGGTGCCAAAGTGAAGGGAGAACAGGCATCAGGAGGCAGCTCCAGGACACTCCCCACCCATTTCTTCATCAAGAATTAACAGCTACTCTTCAATTCTGCCAAGGGCCTTGTGCTGGGCTTTCAGGAGAGTGTAAGTGAACAGCAAAATAGCTACAGCAACTCTGGAAATGAAAACTAAACATACTTCTGCTCTTTAAATACAACTGGTTACAAAACACAACTTCAAATTACGACAATCTCTATTAAGACTTGAGCTTAAGATAGTTTAAGCTAAAGAAGAACGAATACTCAAGCCATTACCTGTGTTATTTCCAGCATTCTAGATTAAGTAATCCCCCTGAATGTGGATTAAAAAATAAAAATAAATAAAAAACCATCACCTGCAAGCAGAATTTGCTGAGCTGATAAAGCAGCTTTTGGCAGCCACAACCTTTCCTGCAGATGCTCAGGCAGTTCTTGCCGCCTCTCAGTTTAGTTCAGGTCACTCAAAGTTGAGAAACCAACTGGGAAACGGATAAACTGTAATGCTCACTCCTTCATTCCAGCCTTGGATATAAAACTGGGTGGGCGAGGATGAGACCTACCACTTCTGAAAATCTTAAAGGCCATGATGACCACAAACAATCCATTCAATTCCCTCCTGATAGATAATAGCTTCCTTTGCTTAAGAAATTATTTAACTTCAGATGCAAAACAGCTTTTTTTTCTTCTTGCTCACGCACCCAGAACACTGAACATGGCTTTATTTAACTAACAAAAGCATTACCTGAAATGCTGATTTCTGCATTTTAATTGAATACAAATTTTCATCCCAAAGCAGGTGGACATGTATCTCACACACACACACACACAAAATCAATCTTTTTTTTTTTAATGTAGTAGAACATAAAAATGAAGCCTGACTATATGTATAATATACCATAAAGTCACTTAAACGTTCCATGTAACATCCTGACCAGTGCACACAAGTACTAAATTTAGTGCAGGGGCTACACTTAGCTGGAAAGAGATACCTCCTAATGGCTCCTAACCCGGGAGAGCCAGCGTTTCTCTGGGGAATGTTCTTCTCAAAGTGCAAACACAAAGAGCACAGGCGAAGCGAGATGAAAGCTGGTGATTTACATCATGATTAAAACCCTGATTGAAATGGAGCCGTCCTGCGAGTGATTCACAGGCACCAGCCCTGGCACAAGGATGAACACTGCTCCATCCCACAGGTGCTTTAGGAAAATCCCAGCCTTTGTCCTCCAGTTCAGCTAAAACAAGACAAATTAGTCCAACCCTGTCCTTAGGACGCTGAACAGCCTGGCAGCTGAGGACAGAGACATCTCGACAGCTCAGAGGGAGCAAGGAAGGGCTGTGCCTGTGTTCAGAGCCGTGGGATTATCTGGGACCCAGGTTTACGATGAGGGACGGGGGTACACAGTCCCTTGGTGGGCACTGGGTGGAGCGGGGACAGGCAGAGCCATCTCCTGCACCCTCTGCGAGTGCCTCCCGTCACAGCCAAGCCTGAGGGAAAGGCATAAAGCAGAGAGATCCCTCCCTCAGCAAGCATCGGGGTGGCCAGGGAAGGCTCCGGCTGCATTTCCATCAGCTCCTCGGCTCTCCGGCAGCGATGGCAGCAGGGGGGCAAAGCGGGACGCGGGGTGCAGCCAAAGCTGGGGGTCCCTGCTCTGCCACTGCCCGCCCCAGTACATCCTCCTGGGCAGGTCCCCTCGTCGGGGCTCTGACTCTCCTCCTGCTCCGACTCTGTCCCGGTTGAAAGCGAGCTCCAAGGGGCCGGGGCCAGCAGACCACAGCCTCACAAGCAGCCCGCCCTGCCCTTCCCTTCCCAGCCTCCTCTCCCAGCTCTGGGCCCAGCAGAAGTCGCTGAGATCGATGGCACTAACAAAGCAATTCCATTAATTAGGGAGGGGAGGGAGTGGGTCAGAGAGGATCAGCTCTCTCTTTAGTCACCATAAACACTTAAACATTGCATTACCGCGGCCCCCAGGGCCCCCAGCGATCCCTTCGGATGGCTTTTATTGGAGCCACTGACATTAGCCGTCTGCTCGCCTCTTCCCCGGGGAATGGCCACTTGAGCTAATTGTCTTTGCTGGCAGCTTCCACCCCGGCCAGGAGGGGCCTTCCCCAGGCTACCGACCTGTACTGGTGGATATCTTCGAAGGACTTGGTGTTGTTGATGGCGAAGACGCAGAGGAACCCTTCCCCCGTTCTCATGTACTGGTCTCTCATGGCACTGTACTCCTCCTGCCCTGCGGTGTCCAGGATGTCCAACAAGCAGGTCTCTCCGTCGATGACGACTTGTTTTCGGTAGGAATCCTGTAGGCCAGGAGAGGGGGAGAAAGGGGGGAAGATGCCTTAAGGGAGGGCTCGGGTCAAGCCAAGCAAAGGGGCGCAGAAAGTGCATCCCTGGGAAGATTCCTGGTCACGCTCTGCCTGGGTTTAGCTCCCATTAAACAGAGGACTCAATCTGCTTCAAAAATGGGAGGGAAAGGAAAAAGAAGAAAAAAACAAGCAGCTTTGTCTCTACCACACCACAGAGCCCTCCACAACTGCCCTAAGCTTTATTCAGTCCTGGATAATCCTTTCTGCTGCCACCCTGGCCGGGTGCTGGGAGGGGACACCCAGGAAAGGCTGCTCTGGCCAGCCAGTGCTTCCAGCCACCGCGTGCAGGGCTGGAAGGTGTTCACCTGGAAACTCAGCACCTCCAACGCATCCCAGATCAGGCACCAGAGGCAATATGCTACCAGTAAGGCTGCAAACTGGGCTTGATGGGAAACCTTTTCTTCAAGCATGAGAAAAAAAAATAAGAATAAAAAAGTCTTGCTATGAGGAGGGTGTTTCCCACAACCAGTCTGTGCCCAGAGGGCTCCAGGAGAGGCAGGGACTATCCAGGCAGGTCCTTTGAAGTTGGGGTTTTTCCCTGCAGCAGAGGCAATCACAACTTACTGCAAATGTGAGAAGCCCTGGAAATCACCTGGGCATCCCTTCTGTTTTCATCCCTTCATTTTCAGGGCAGGGTCCTCAAAGCACCGCTCCTCCCCAGCGTTCCCAGTCTCACCAGCAGAGATGCTGCCGGGGCAGCTCCTGCACGGAGGACCAGCCTCGTCCCTCTCCAACAACCATCGCCCGGGTACGGCACAGCGTCCTTGACTCTGGGCAAGAGGAGGAAGCCAAAACCAAAGGTATGAAGAAGGTGCGAGTCAGCAACGTGACCGTGACAGCGCTTTGCAGCCACTCGCAGAGGCTGCGGTTTAAAATTAACTCCAACGTCTGCTGCTCTTCCAACAACCAGAACAATGTTATCAGATGAGCTTTGCAGGGCTGCAGACAAACAGCCGACGCAGCAAAGGTCACCGACAGGACCAGCAGCGGCATGGAAAGGGAATGGGGCCAATGCAGCCTCCACCCTTTGGTTCATTACTGAACAACGTCATCTAATTAAAGTCTTTCCTCACCTTGAGGAGAGGGCCACGAAATCAGAGGAGATGAGATCTGCCCTGCCGTGACCTTCTCGGCTCTGCCTTCCCAAAAAGGGGACTGCTGACCTACTGGGAATAAGCATGGAGTGATGGGCTGGCTTCCAGTCAACCACTCTGAAGGCAACTGGCAGGCTGCCCCTTTCTGATCAATAATGTATCTGGAGTCTCCTTGGTGCAAGGTAGAAGAGCACTGGTTCCACCTCTGGGGTCCCAGCGCCTGGCAGGGAGTGACGAAGGGGACCCAAAGGCCTCCTCTGCCCAGCAGAGCATCCTGCCACCCCACGCCTTGGCTGCACATGTGTCTTGGCATGTCCCCTTTCACTGCCGTGTCACCAGCAGACAGGATGCCAACAGAAAAGTGATCCCACGCGCTGGCTCAGCTCACCAACAGGCAGCCTGCGAGGCCATTCAGCTCTCCACGGAGCAAAGGCAGAGGATGCTCCCCAAAGGAAGGGGACAAGCTCTCCCCACCTTTGCTTTGTGCCCAGCTTCATCCGAACCCCCCCAGGGACGCCCAGGATAGTGGCTCAGCCATCCCTGCCACACTTCCAGGTGACTCAGGATCTCAGAGGGATGCTGGGAGTACCCCAGGCATGCTGAGGGACCAGGCCAAGAGGTCCAGTTGTTAAATGCTATGGTCAGGATATGACCAGAGGTTTGGGAACCCCATCACCAGCTGACTGCTAAAAGCTGGAAGACAAAACAAAGAATTCCCCAACAGTCTGCCTTCTTTCCTCCATCCCTGCTCAGTTGCCATGGGCCACCACCAGCAGCACATGTTTCCTTGGTGTCTTGGCCCTCACATTCCCTAAAGAAGGTCTGAAGGCTCCTTGGCATCCCAAGAACCCACATGTGAGCATGGCTCAGCTGGTGCCAGGTTCCAGAGCCAGATATTTGCACCAGTGAATCCGGAGGGTGGGAGGGAGCAGGTGCTCACTCGGGGTTTCTGCCCCAAACAGGGGACAGACTCATTTCTCCACCCCTCCTGCCCTGGGGAGCATCTTCTCAGCACACCCCGACCTGCTCACCCCCACCTTGCAGCAGACCCTGTGCTCAATTCATTGGAGTGATGGGTAAAACCTCTGCTCCATGCACATGGACTCTTTTTTCCCCCCTTTTATCCCACTCATCCCAGCACCACTGTGCTGTTTGTTAGCTCGTTGGACAGTCAGAGTCAGCTCCTGGGCATGATCCAAAGCAGCTTAGTCACAGAAGGGTGGTTTGTTGGTTGCATTTGGATGGCTGGCAGGTAACTCCCTCTGCGTCCTAAATCCCCATAAAATGAAGCATAATATAAAGGAGTCACCCTGATACGAGTGAGAAGATGGCCAGGGGGGATGTGGGGCATGACCAAGGGTGCCGCAAAGGCATCAGGGCTGGTGGGACCTGCAGGTGGAGAAACACCAGAGGCAAGAGGGGTGAAGAGGAGCTCGTGGCTGCTTTAGGAAGGGAAGAAAAGAGGAGAAGAGCAGAGTGGGGCTGGGGGGAACCGGGGAGGTGAGCGAGCGTCTGCCATGGCACAGCAGGAGCGGGCAGGGCGAGGAGGGTGCGCTGGGAAATGCCATGCAAGGTTTACATTCCCCACTGCCTGTTTACATGGAGAAAATTCCCTGCAGGGTGCATACACAGGCCAGGCTGCTGGAGACAAGAAAAAAAAATAGGATGGCAAAACCCAACACATCGTTGGGACAGAGCTGCCTCTGCCTACACTAAGGTCCGAGAGAGAACTGTCCATTCATATGTCTCTCCAGGGGGGTTCCTCTCCACCAGCACCTCTTTTGTCAAAAGCAACGTGGAACAGGTTTTTAAGAAAGCAAACAATGCTGCTGGGGAGGGGAGAGGAGCTGGGGAAGGTGGCAACTGCATCCATCAGCGAGGTGCAGCACCGAGACTCGGCAGCCCTTAAATTAAGTTCCAGTCTCTGCCGTGGACTTTCTAGGTGACCTTGGCCAAATGACGTAATAGCACGTGCTTTTAAGTGCTTTCACTCCTTCCCATCTGCAGGACTCTTAAGACTATTTCTGCCTTTCTACCAAGCCTTGTCTTGCTTGTTTATTTAAGTTGTAAACTCTTCAGGGTGGGGACTACACTTACAACACCTACCAGAATAGATTTCTGATCCCAGCTGGGGCCTTTTAGCCATTATGATAATAATAACTGCAGCAACCACAGCTGCATTTACACACATCTGGTAGAGAATCCTTTAGGACTGCAGACAGGGAGGGTATTGTCCGAGAGCCACGACAGAGCTGTAATTTGCCTTCCCAGGGTGGACTTGTTCCTCATGCAGAGCAGTGGCTGCTGCCCACATCTCCCCTGAATGAAGGTGTAAGTCCTGCAGGGAGTAATTAGCATCTCACTAGCAATGGTGAAAGGAGTCAGAGAATGGGGTATGTTTTAAAAAGTGGGGAAAAAAAATATAAATAAAAATGAGTGTAATGGATATTGAAGACCAAGACCCCCTCTGTGCACAGCCTCCAGGAGCACAGGGTCCCTGCCTGTTTCTCCAGGCAGGGTGCTGAGCTAGACAGGCCAGTGCTACCATCTAATGAGATCTGTACATCGACCTTTACCTCCTTGCGATGGAGCAGAGGCAGCACTCTGGGAACCAGAACAGTTCAGCTGCTCAGCACGTCTCGCTCAAACTGCAGGACGTACATAATACAACCAAGCTCTGATGAAACCCATTTTGCCAGTAAATCTCAAAACACCCTGCGTGAGAAGTCAATATATTTACTCTGATTTCACGGGAGGAGAAAGGGAAGCACAGGCACAAAATGGCTTTTCAATCCCAAACCTTTAACCCCTCCCTACACTGCCATCTCATCAGCTGGGAGGACTTCTGAGCAGCCTGGCAGCCCCTGCTCAGCTCAGCTCAGCCCGCTCCTGCCACCCCTCCTCAGCTGCCACCGCTGTCCTTCTGCAGGAGGCACAACTCGGTCACCGCGACCTCCGAACGCATGCGGGGAGACTCACAAGAGCTCTGCGAAGCAGAGGAATATCCCTGCTCGGGTTCAGACTTGAGACCGAGCCAAGCACGCTCTGTGTTGGAGGCGAGGTGGAGAAGGGCAAGAGGAAAACGCAGGCAGACAGACAGACAGACCGACCAACCAACGCCATGCCCAGAGCCGCTTACCTCTATCGTGGGGTCATACTCGTCGACGAAATGGTTCTGAATGAGCTGTATAGTCAAAGCACTCTTCCCGACACCACCAGCTCCCACCACCACCAGCTTGTATTCGGTCATCTTCCAGCCGACCCCAGCTCGGGACTGCCAGGAGCAGCACCACCTGCAAGGAGAAACACGGCTGTGCGTTAGGAGGGGGGTCCCTCACCGTCACCGCGGGCTCTGCAGCCAGGCTGAGGGGTCAGCCCCCATTTTCTGCTGGGAAAGGCAGAAATCTGCAAAGCACTGCCTCATTCCTCGGGTACTGAGTGTTCCCAATGTCTCTTGCACGTCCCAGGAGCTCCGAAATGCTGCAAAGCAGACACAGAGCTCTGGGATCCAGCACACTGCAACACAGAGACACCTAATTCTGCAAGGCAGAGGTGAAGCGATGCACCCCGTAAGGTTGTAATGGCCTTCTGAGTTGTTTGACCTCAGTAGGGATCGAAGCTGAAACAAGGTAAAGCCACTTGACTGCTGTTCTGGGTGGCAAAGAGCTACCCCTCACTCTCTGGGGTGAAAACCAGTAAGCCACAATCAAGGATGCAATGTGCTTTTAATGTAGCGTTATGAAATCATCCATGGAACTGCCCCCGCAGGGTATTCTGCTCCAGGACCACCCTGGTCTCTCATCACAAGCTCACAGATGTACCACTCAGACAAGCCTGGCCTGGAAATGGGGAGATGGTGGGATGGCCCATGTGGCTCAAGGGCTTTCTTACCTTCTTCCCACCCAGCACACTGACTACGCTAGGAACATGGCCAGAGAAAATGACATTTATTTCAGTCTGTCAGCCTGCCCTGTGCCTCCAGGATCCCCTGTCTGTCTTTGTCTGATGTGCTGGGATCTCAAATTTGAGACAGCCTCACCAAAAACCAGCAAGCTTGGTCTAGAAGTACAGCAAGGAAATGCAGCATCCAGAGCTATTTAACCTAACACCCTCTGTTAGTAATTAACACAACTTTATAACGGGCAAAATAATCCACTAAACTGAAGAGAGAACTACATTTGTCCTGAGATACGCAGCAATCCTCCAGCCTGACAGCCTGGATGCGAACTTCACACCTTCCCCAAGCAAGCCTCAAGAGCTGAGGGAGCATTACTGATAAGAAACCAGAGGCTTCCAAGGTATAGGCTGTGTAAATCCAAAGTAAACTCTAAAGTAATCCCTTGAAGAGATCTGGTTTTCCAGAAGTGCTCAGCACTCTCTCCAATTTGCCTTATCTCAAGCTGGTGATCCAAAATCAGCAGATAAGATTTGAAAGCCTTGGCCAACACAGTCTGTCAATGCCCAAGGGTGCAGTGAAATCCCAGCCCACCCAGAATATGCTGTTAGCTCTGTATCTTCACCCTGAACGCCGCATTAAACCTCAAACCACAGGGCAGGTTTGAGTTGGTGGCACATCCACACCCTCTGCCTGTCCTCCAGCCTCCCGCTGGGGTGGCCATCACAAAAGGGATGATGGCTACCAAAGGCCCCACAGGGCAGCAAGAGATGCCATCACAGAAGGTGCTATTTGGGAACAAGGATCAGCATCGGTATGAGCAAGCCATCCTTCTGCAGTGCCTTGGACTTGCCACAGCCCTTCAGCAAGAGAACATTCACACCACACCCGCCCCACCTCCTCCCTTAAATTTCTGCTCCAGCTCCACCAAGAAAGAGGAACCTTAACTCAGGAAGATTACAAAACCCTGAAGGTTTACAGAGAAATCCACCCACCCTGGACTGCAACCCCTGCCCACTGAGAGTCACCCCAGGGTCAGATACTCATCCACAGCCGAGCTTGAGGGAAGCCACCAAAACACAGCGGGGAGACAGGCCCATGGTTCCTCTGGCCAGCCCCCATTTGACACATCCCCCAGCATCACTGCACAGGGATTAGACAGCCCCCAGACAGTTACATCCCTCCACTCCCTGCCTGGGCTCAGCAGCCCCGCTCCCCAAACCCTGGGAGCTGGTACAAACTGTGGCGGCAAAGGCCGCTCCAGAGCCAGGCCGCATCTGCTAACGCAGCGAAGATCCAACGGAAGGGAAGCCAGAACTTTCCGCCTTCAATCCCCACCTGACCGCAACCTTAAACCACTCTGGTGGTTCCCCCTCGAGCTGGGAGCGGTCAGACACAACCACATCTCACCACAGCCCCTGTCCCAGCTGCTGCTGTGGTAGCGGGAAAGTGAAAGAAGCCCAGGCCCTTCTCACCATCCAGGATCCTGAAGCAGGATGAGGGATGGGGTGCAAAAGAGCAACCAGAGCACAAACACGATGCCAAGTAGGACCTCTGGTTGCCGTGACCTCTGGCTGCTGTGCCCTTCTCCACTGGTGGAGAAGCTGAAGGTCATTAAACACGCTGGAAAAGCAATGATAGTGAGGGAAATGAGGTGCAAGAAACATGATACCCCAGGTCTATACCTAAACTGCTTCCCAGGAGAGTCTGATGTGCCTCTGCTCTGGCAGCCGAGGAAGAGATGCGGGTTGAAAGCATGGCTGCAGGAGACAATCTAAGTGATCACACTAATTGACCAAGTGCAGGTTGCTCTGCTCCATTAACACACAACCTCACACGTAGGAGCTTCTCACACACCACTCCTCAGGGGACAAAAGAGATCCCCACCCCAGGCTTCTCATCTCTCTCGGATAGGAAGAGATAATTACCGTGAAACGGGGGGCTGAGGAGCAAACGCTGACTGAGCGTCTCCACCAACACTGCCGGCCAATGCCATCCCATAGTTCCCATCATGCTCTCGGCTCCTCAGCATGGGAAGAGCACACAGGTTTTGACGTAGGGGTGGCTGTTCCTCAGTGCCACACGAGCATCACCACCACCACCACGTGGGCTGGTTCAAGGAACAGTGATCCCAGAGCCAATGTTTCTGGCTCCCCTAAAAACCAGAGGCAGGGAAGAGAGACGTGGGGCTCTGCCAGGGAGATGGTAACAGACACCCCAAGTTTTCGCGCTCGGTCTGGGGACACAACGGACGGAGGTTCACAGTTGGTGTGAAAGCTTCTCCTGATGTGAGGGTTTCCAGAGGAGGCTAAACAAGAGTTTCTATTTCTCAGCAGCTAATGCAGAGCCCAGACAGAGCTGACCACAAAACAGCAAAGGGAAACGGGGTAGCGCAGTCTCTCAGTCCCACACTGGGCTGGAACAGCCCTTCTTCCACCCTCTGCAAGCTCTTCAAGATCTGAAAGCCTGACCCAGGTCACCGTCTGGTGCTTTCCCTGCCTATCCAAGTTTATCACCTCCGCAGCACTCAACCGTCTCAGCCCTCAGAAGCCTGGCAGGGCTGGTGACCAAAGCACCAACCGCAGCGGGGAGGAGGAGGACGACGAGGAGGAGCAGAGCCGTTCGGGAAGAGCAGGGCTGGGATCTGCATGCCAAGCCAACAGTCCCAGTGTGGAGCCGGAGCTGCTGCTGCTCTATTTCCTGACCTCGTGGATTTTCTCCTGTAGCGAGAGGGCTCCTGGCTCCCACTCAAAGCTGTCTAGGAAAGCCTCGCCGAGCTCTTCCGCCTGGCAGCAGCAGCTGCTCCCAGCCCGGTAGCCGGAGCCGTGGGGCTCCAGCAAACAAGAAACATCTGCCAGGCTTGTACAGTAAGCCAGGAGAGCAAGCGCCCAGCCCCGGTGGGCACCAGCACCCTACCTTAGTCATGCAGAGGAGGGTTGAAAGCGTCAGTGAGGGCAGAAGGCATAGTCCTCGTGTTGTCCCCTGCCAGCACCCACTGGGCAGCACGGAGTCTTTGCCCGCGGAAGCGAGGACCGAGAGGCTTGGTGCAGACCTAAAGCAGGTGTAGGCATCCAGCTGTAGGCATCGAGGTTACAGGTGCAACCCAGAGGCCCAGCTGTTGTCCTAGAAAGCAAAACCTGACGTTCTTCACGGTCCCTCTTCTCCAGCACAGAGCTTCATTTGCAGAGGCAGAGGTGGTTTGGGGGACCTGGCTGTGAAAACTCCAGAAACTCACCCAGCAGAAGCAGAGGTGAGAACTCAAAGGGGCTTGGCCCCATTGGTACCTCCCATCACACCACTGGAGTTTCAAGAAAAGCTCAGGTGCTTTTGCAAGCAAAAGGGATCTGCAGTGGGTTTCCAGCTTTCTCTGTGTGCTCCCTTTCCTCCCATTGCCTTTCATTGGAATAAAAGTTGCAAATGCTGGCCCTGCTTTGGAGAAATGACTCGGAGATAATAAATGTCTTCTATTTGGGGAGAAGAAAAAGCTGAAGAGGAACAGAAAGGCTTCTTCCATGCTCTGCAAGCTCTTCAAGACCTGAAGGAAGAGGCAGCCTGTCCCCAGAGACTGGGCACACCATTTTTTGTGCCAGAGTTGAAAAGGGGTAAGGAATGACATCATGTGGGAGGCTGAGAAGACAGGCACACACACACATTCAAGGAGAAACCTGGGAAGAAGAACAGCAGAAAGCCGCGGGCAGGTTCAGGGAGCAGGCAGGTCTGGAAGAGAGGGCTCGCCTCTCTCTCTCTCCACGGCAGCCACGGACATGTCCCAGCAGCGAGGTGCAAGCCGTGGCTTTGCACAAGGTCTGGAACAGGCACCACCGAGCCCAGCCCTTGCACAGTTTCCAGTTGAAGCACCTCTGGCAACGCAAGCCCTCTGCCAGAGACTACCCAGCCACAAAGGGCTTGGGAAGTCCCTGCTCATCTTCCCTCTCCAGGAGAGATGGAAGGATAAAGGGAAACAAGATAGCACCATCCTCACCACAGCTGCCACCCGTTTTCTGTTCCCTGGGTCCTGCTCCAGCTATCTGATAGTTGAGTAAAAGGCTGTTATCAGTACGTGGGTCCTGCTACACCATCCCTGCTTTCCCTCTCAAATAATTAATATTCTCAACAAAGTTCTCAGTTGCCAGTTTATTCTTAAGAGAAATGACTGGTGAGCAGCTCTGCCCACCCCACCCAAACCAGCAAACAACTTGTACAAGTGAGGAACGCAGTAAATCCCAAGAAGAAACCAAGAGCTTTCCCACTGGGTGAAGGAGCTGCCCCCTCCCCCCCCAGCCAATCCAGGCCACCAAAATCATTGTACTCCAAAAAAAAAGATGAGCAGCCCCCCCTAACTCAGGAGCTTATAAACCAGGACTGCTCCTGCCCACGTCTCCAGCATCACGCACGTGCACGGGGGGCAGCACACCCACGGGGAAACTCTGTGAAAGTGCTGGGACGTGCTTGCAAATCAGCGGGATCTTCACCTCCCACCATCACCACTCTACCCTTCTCCCTGAAGGCAAGGAGCCCGTCCCACCATAGTCTCTGCAGAAGAGCTAGTCTTCCAAGGTAACTAACACAGACCCTTGGAATACCACCAGCAGATGGGAGAGACCAACTGGGCTGGCATCCAAGTCACTAGGTAAAAACACCAGTTGTCCACATCTGGCAGGGCCAGCAGTCTGAAGAAGTCAAAGACAGTTTTTAAATTACGCCTGTGATCTAAGACTTAAGTGCTGCTCGAGACTCTAGGTGAGCAAGAGTAAGGGAAGAGGAGACAGGAGCTTTGTCTGAAAGCCTGGTAGAAGTGGATGCAGGAAGGCAGGAACTGGGACAACGGGGGACAATTAAATAAAAACCTGAGCTCTTTTCTTGCAGTCAGGACTTAGGACCTAGCGTCGAGCCTGCCAAGGCGTGTGGGAAAGCGCTGTGAGGGAGGAAAAGCTCTCGCTGCAGAAGACTGAAACTGCCAGGGCTCCTCCGCTTTCATCTCCTCTCCAGCCTCCCAGGGCTGAGCAGGTGGTTCAGAGGCAGCCGCTTCCCCGCCTGGGCTGGCAGCTCTCCACCCACCCTGGCAAAGAGGCTTCTCCCAGCCCTCCCAGCCTTCTTCAGAAAAACAAATGGAGAACATACCCCGTGCAACGGAGAGGCCGAGCTCCGGAGAAGAAGAGGCAGCTTTTAACCTCTGTTTGCATTAAAATCCCATCTGCAAAGATAAATGGGGTGGGTGAAAGGCAGCGTGATGTACCTTGAGCGCGTGACGAGATGGACGGGCACCCAGGAAGGTTTAGAACAAGGCCCACATTACAGGCACTAATAACTGTAACGGCTCAGATGTGTGGTAGGCAACCACAAACCCAGGCTCTGAGCAATCTCGAGACTCGGTACCAAGTTGTATTGATTTTCCCACAAGATATAAGTAGGATGAAGTAGAAGCTTGGACCAGACGAGCACGTAGTGCCAGGGTAAGTGGATCTCTGTAATTACAGCTATTAACAGGGACAGAGAACGTCAGGCTTTGTGCCAGATGCTGCCCAGTAATGGGGTGGCATTACGAGAGATGCTGTCTCCAGACTAGTTTCCTAAGGTGCCTGATGTCTTCTGTCTGGTGGTCTTGGTGACAAAAGGACAAACTGTCGGGGAAAGGTACAGCTTCTCCTGGGACCCACCAGCCCTGCCATCAAGCTACAGCAGGCTGCAGTCACCTGGCTCTGCTGCAACAACGTGAGAAAGGACGAACTCGGATCTCACCACTGAGCTGCAAGAGATGGAGCACCCGGTGCTAGAGCTGCGGGTGGTGGCCATGCAAGAACAGAAACACCATCCTCCTTGCTGTACAGACAGGCCAAGGGGATGTGAACAAGCCAAGGGACCGGCCCAAAACTCACCATGGGTGGTAAAGCTGGGAACTAAATTCAGGCAATGTAACTTCCCATCTGGAGTCTTCACATGAGAGAAAAAGCTTCCAGTACAGGTTCTGGATGGGAAAGCTGTTGGTCTCCTGCTGGGCCTTTGTGTTGGGCTGTGAGAGCTGGCAGCTGCCCCCGGCCCAGCCTCCCTGGGCAGACAGGGTACATCAAGCAGGAAAGCCCAGAGTGCTGTAAGATGCACCCAGCTCTCCAATTATCCTAATGAAATCACAACTGGGTCACGGGCGCAGGCAGCCGGCACAGGCAGATGCTCTGATGCACGGATAAGCAACTGGAGATGCAGGTAGGGCTGGGAGCAGTGGGGCAGGCTGAGCACCACTGCCATCTTCCCCACGAGGAAAGGGGAAGCCACTGGTGTAAGGTGGCCTCGTACATCACTTCAGAAAAGGGCCAGGCCCAACCCAAGCACGACCGATGCCAAAAAATACCATACCCTCTAGTGAAGAAGTGCATCCCTGTAAGATTGCCATTCTCCTTTCCCTCGCCATCCTTCCCTGCTGCTCCCAAACCACTGCTGACAGGGAAAAATTAGGAAGCTGGTTTCAGGACAGGCATCCAAGCCGTTTTCGCCGAGAAGAATTTGCAATGGAAATAGGGTCTGGCTGTTCAGCTTCCTGCTCCCTTTAAATCCTGACACAAAGGTATTTTTACAGGAAAAAAACAGATAAGGAAACGGGGCATTGCAGCTGGGAATTTAAAAAAATTGCTTTGATAATGCCTTTATTTTTTAATCTTTTTTTTCTTTTAACATTTAATGGGTAAGAAACTTTTTAAAAGGACAGGTTTGGGAGCAAAATAATATCATACAAGAGTGCTGGTGAGCTGTGGTCTCCAGGAACAAAGCGGTGCATGCAGCACAGGTCCTGTCACACTACAGTGGAGAGATCCAGTGAGCCAGTGGCAATGGGATCTGGTGGAAAGAGGTGGAAACTGCTGGCCAGCAGCAGAAAAGCAGACAAATGAGTATCTTGGGAGAGCAGGAGCCCTGTCTGCTCCTGCCCACACGTCACTCACCTTCCAGAGGGCTAACCAGCCCCACAGAGAAATAGGGTGCTCTCATCTGGGGATGGCTCAAGGGCCCCTAGAAGGAGAAGAAACATGGAGGAGGAGTAAGAGGGATCCCTCTCTGCAGGGACAGCAGCTCTGGCTGGGCTGGACTGGGACATGAGTATCTTGGGGAACCCTTTGGTTAGTACCAACTTGGCTCCCCCAGCTTCCTTGCACAGCACCTAGGGTCTTGGAGTGGAAAGGGAAAAGAAGAGTCAACCCTCATCTGTCCCCTCTCATGTGTCATGTACAACAGGCTGCTGATCACATCTCCTCCAAAGTTCTGTCTTTTCCAGGGAAAGATGGTACAACAGCTTTTTTTTTTCCCCTTGTTTCTCAAGACCGGGGGGTAGAGCAGCAGAGGAGCAGTACTGTCATCTCCCCAGGCTAGCTGTGGGTGGGAGACAGTCCATCTTGACACGAGGGATGAAGACTCCAGTTCCCTTCTCACCTTTCCATTCCCAATGGGACACTGATAAAAAGCTGCTCGTACAGTTCGTTCCGAGACAGAGCTCAAAGAAACAGCTTAAGTGACCCCAAACAGCCAAAGTCAGATACTTCCAGAGTGTCTCCTTTATTAGCGAGGCATTTAATTCAGGCGATCAAACATAACGATCATCCTTCCGCACTCCCTGAGCCTTTGCGGCTCCTTTGCAGGCACGTGTCCCCCTTAGCGGAGAGGGGACAAAGGGGAAGGAGGCACCAAAACCTCACCTGCAGGGTTTGCTTCTGCAGATCTGGGCTAAGGAAAATGCCTTAGAAAAGCAAGGGATGGGGCACTTCAGGAAGCCGACGACTACTGGGGGCAGCAGGAAGAGGAGGTAAAAGGAAATGAGCAGGCATCTGCTGGTGGGACCCCATGGCCACTCTCCTTCCCACTGGGACACACTATTAGCCAGGTGACACCATGCTGTCACCTGCATCAAGATGCATCAGCCACTCTGCATATTCAGGGCCACGCTGCCAATTTACAGACCTGGCAACCGCAGCACCAGCCAGCTGCGGTCTAGAGGGACGGGGACAGTGAGCACACCTGGCACATCATGGAGATCTGGAGATCTCCAAACCCAGCCCTTCAACAGCCAAGGATTTCCCAAGGAATTCATTGGGACCAGCTCTGAAGCCAGGCAGAGCTGACCAGAGCACCGCGTGAGCAATACCCGAGCAGCCATCGCACGATGCTGACAGGAGCAGGGAGGCCCAAAGGTTAAGCCACGAGATACAAGTTTGGATCGGCCGACTTTGCTACATTTGGGTCCTGGGTTAGCCAAACCTCGCTTTGCTGCTAAAACATCTCAGCCCCATTCAGTTTGTTAACGTGAGGCTCGTGTCCCCTCCCTCAGCAGCAGTCTGGATCACAAGAAAAACCAAATCCAAGCAACGTTGCCGTGGGTGGGTTATTTATCACTGTCACAGCACTGAACCGCTCCAAGTGGGACAGAACACGCAGAGATCACAGCTCTCCAGACTGCAAAGGGAGGAATCTCTCTCTCTCTTGGCTCTGGAGGGACAAGGGTACACTGCACAGGGACTCATCCTGCCTGTCTTGCGTTTGTGGATGCAGAAGACAAGCTCCTTCAACTCCAAGCAGGCTCCACGCACGCTCATGTAGCCCATCCCGGGAACACATGACGCAGGAGACCAAGGCAATAGTAACTCCACCCTGCAATGAGGAACCCACAGCAATTCAGTCACCCACTGATGGTCACACAGGAAACTTACAGTAAAGTTGGGCGTTTCTGCTCCCCCACCTTTGAGCTTTTGCCACAAGAGTGTGCTTCTCACCAATGGCTGCAGTTGATTATGCAGGGGACAGGAGCACAACACCTACTCCATCACCTCTGTCACAGGCTCCAGCATCTGCTGGCAGACCCACACCATCAGCAGAAGCAGGGCAGGAGGGGGCCTTCCTTCTAGAGCTTCCTTGGGAGCCTGCAGCAACAAGGACACAGGATTTGGGTGGGCTCACAGCCAGCATCCACAGGCATGCTAGAGCTGAAAATAAACCACAGAGAAGCGAGACACCAAACCTGTGCGAGATATGGTTCCACCTCAACACTGAGGCCTGACAAGCTGATTAGCAAACAAGCAAAACCTCCGAGAGCAGCAGAGTGGTTGAGGTCCATCTGATAATGCCTAAAGGTGAGGTGTACCTATATCTTGAAATCCCTCAACTTATTCCCAGTCCCTTGGGACATTCCTGGTACAGACAATGAGTAGGTCTAGATCCGCCCTTGGTGCTGCACTTGATGTGGCCATGAAGCTCCAGAGACCCTGCCCTACCTCTTCGACTCAACTTAGGTGTTCCTCTACACAGATCAATGACTGATGGAGAAGAGGGCAACACAGGGCTCACTCAGACCAGCGGCTGTAGCCCTTTTCATAGCTTCAGGCTTTTGTCTGCTACCACAAATGTGAATTGTAACAGCTACAAAGTCATTCCTCAAGCAGTAGGAGCCTGGTCCTGTGTGGTCCGGGCTTCCTCTCCCATTCTGCTCACCCACATCCACAGAATTCGTCCATGGTGCCTTTGCTGATCATTCAAGACTTGCAGAATGAGGAAGAAGTTCTTCCCTCAGAGTTACTCTGGAAATACTCTGGTGAGACCCTGGAACAGGTTGCACAGGGAAGCTGTGGATGCTCCAGGACTGGATGTGATGCGTGGCTGGATGAGGCTTTGAGTAACCCAATCTAGTGGGAGGTGTCCCTGCCCATGGCAGAGGAGTTGGAACAAGATGATCTTTAAGGTCCCTTCCAACCCAAGCCATCCTATGACTCTCTGAAGCTTGCTCTCCAGGTCTAAATCTAGTTTAAGATTACCTTTATTTGAGGTTGTACTAAAATGGAGGGAATTCACCCTCCAAAGGAGCCAGTTCTCATAGATTAGCTCGGAAGGGAATGCACATGAACACCTCGCTGGGCTGTGTGGGTGCCTGGCGCAGCCATGACACGCGCACTCCACACAGCCCTCTCGAGATAACGCTGCCTTGGCTGAACCAGGGAGAGAAAAGCTATTTATTCACGACACAACAGATTCAGATTCCTCTGACAACATCCCATGGTGTGAACTGCGCTCTTCTTGCATGACCTGGGTGATGACACGAAGGAGCAAGGGAGCTCTACCGTTTCTCAGAGCAGAGAATACTTTGGTGGTTCTCTGCTCCCTTTAAGAAAAAAAGCCCAACCCCAACAAAAGCCAAAACAGCCCAAACCAACAACTGTGAAAGAGCTGCGTGTTCAAAAGTGAAAACCTTCTGTAGTTGTTCCTAGTGACTGTTTCCTCAGGGGGATCATTTCCATATCTCAGGAGTAATTTCTGAGCCCAACTCGCGGCTCCCGAGGTGGGGATGGAGCAGGGAGGAAGGACCGTGCCGCTCGGCTGGGCTGGCACCCACGGCAACCCGACCCGGCTCGCAGGCTACTTATCGTCTGCGCCTCGCCCGCGGCAGCCTCCGTGCCAACGGACAAAAGCTCCCACCTCTCCAAAGCAGAATTTGCAGCAACACGTTGCTTCTTAAGGAGAGAACAAAACAAACCAAACCACAACTGGCTCGTTTCAAAGTAGCCAGCTGGTGAGGAACAACAAAAGGGAGAGGGGAGAAAAAAACCCCCACACGGCACCACTTCCTCCTCTTTCTCTCATGCAGAGTTGAGAAGTTTCTATTAATTGCAAGCTTGTATTAATTGCAAAGCATGAGAATTTGAACAAACACCCTCCTTGGGCAACCGGGGCCAACCTCAGGAAAATATTTGCATGTGCGAGTTGTGCAAGCAGCGAAATATCAATGCAGATAAGGCAGGGACCTTCCAGGAGACTCTACAGAGACACGCTCACAGCTCTGCCATGCTGACTCAGGCTAAGACAAGTTGCTTTAATTTTCTCTCCCTCGCTCTTGCCTTCACCGGGGAAATCACAGCAGCCGGCTTCGTACCCGCTCTGAAGCTGCTCGATGGCATTTGTGGAGCTGAATCAGAAATGGAAGCAGTCTGTGGTGGAGTACAGGAGGGAATGGGGATTCCCTGAGATGGGAGCAGTTTGCCCACCCCAAAGGTAAAATCTTACCAAAGGTTAGCTCAGCCCTGGGCATGAGGTGCAACTTGGTTGTGTTAGAACATTTCCCTCACCAAAGCCTTGATACAGCCTTAGAATCACAGAATGCCTTGGGTTGGAAGGGACCTTCAAAGGCCATTCCCCCTGCAATGAGCAGGGACATCAGCAACTAGAGCAGGTTGCTCAGAGCCTCATCAAGCCTGACCTGGAATGTCTCCAGGGATGGGGCCTCCACCACTTGCCTGGGAAACCTGTTACAGGGTTCCACCAGCCTCACAGTAAAGAACTTCTTCCTAATGTCCGATCTAAATCTATCCTGCTGTAGTTTAAAACCATTGCCCCTTATCCTATTGCTCCATGCCCTGGGAAACAGCCCCTCCCCAGCTTTCCTGTAGCCCTCCTTCAGATACTGGAAGGTTGCTATAAGGTCTCCCCAGAGCCCTCCCTTCTTGTCCACCTAGATTTAGTTACACATATATATTATTAGAAAGTTAGTTATGAAGGTCACGTAGTTCTAAAACCCTCATGAAAGAGACTGATGGATTCTGTTTTCTCCCCCCAGCTCACACGTGCCCGTTCAACCAAGGAGGGCAAACAGGCAAGTGATGCCGCTGCGCATCACACGCAGACCTAGGAACTGTTGACTCGGCAGCAAGAGTACTGTTGGTGGCAAAAACCAACCAAGAAAAAGTGCCACTTTGCCAGAGCTAACGTCCCTCTCTGCCTGACCTGCTTTTGCCACGTGGAAGGAGTAACAGAAGGAGTCACGTTGGGTGAGCTGGCAGAAGAGGAAGGCACAAGTTCGCTGTTCAGTGCCACCAACAATGCACTTGGTGACCAGGCAAGAGGCTACGGGCAGCAGGAACACTGAGAAACTTCAAGGACCCAGCACTGTGCCAGACACCTCTCTGCAGGGATGGTCTTCAAACACTGGATGCTATTTACCAAAGTTCAGAGGGGAAGGACAACAAGGAAAGCGTCAGAGCACAACGTGTGCTGCGGGTGTTGACTAGGAGGCTCTGACATGCCTTCTCTCCACAATTAACAGCCTCCTGAAGGTTTTCATATGCTCTCCTTCACCCTCTCTGTCCCCTAGAAGCATGAGTTGGAAAGTAGAAAAGCTTGTGGTGGACACACGTAGCTGAAAAAGAGAGCAGGGAAAGATCAGATGCAGTGAGGAAAAAAATCACAGAATCATAGAATGTTAGGGATTGGAAGGGACCTCTAAAGATCATCTAGTCCAACCCCTTGCCAAAGCAGGACTAAATACACTGTATTATGGAATATAAGGGTTTCCCACCTCGGGTCTGCTGCAGATTTTCCCCCCCTAATAAATTCCCTGCTATTGCAAAGTTTGAAGTAACCGTAGCGCACACAGTAGACTTCCAGAGACTCTGCAGAGCTAACCACCATCTCACGGGTGTCTGAACCGAGGGGAATTACAGCCCGAGTTTCAGTAGCAAAAACGTGGGGTACAAAACCACCTCTGGTTTCCTTCGGGGCCCTGGGATTTACTGCTGACTCCAGAGGCACGAGGCGGAGAGCGAAGCTGCAGCCAGCTGCCAGCACAGGGACTGGGAGGCCGAGTTCGAGCTCTGCAGGCTCTTGCCAGGGACAGGTTTATTTTGCTCCCGAAACGCCCAGCGCGTTGCATTTCTGCCACCGGGCTAATTCTTCCCCGGCAAAAGGCATGATGGAACAAGTGCTTCCCATCAAAGGGGAAAACTCAGCCAGTCAAGAAAATCCTCCCCAGGCTACCAGGCTTTATTCCTTCCAGTCAACTCAGCTTTGTTTTTCCAGTTCTTTCAAGAACAGCTCTGGGGCTCCTCCAACCTGCTCCCTGTGGACCACGCCAGGGTATTCAGAGCAACCACAAAGATTCAGATCAAGTGGGTTACAAAACTACAGAAACTGGCTCCATCACCCCCAAAGCCCCATTTTATGGCATTTAATAGCACCTGAGTGTTCAGAAAAAGCTCTTTCACCCCAGTAGACAACTGTCACCGAGTTTGCAGGCTCTTGCCTCAGATTTTAAATGTTCTCTCTTTGCATCCTAATCCCGACAGGTACTTGCTCCCACTGCCCCCACAGAGCAAGCCACCGTGGGCAAGCATGACTAGCGGTTGTCCACCTCCACACCTCTTCTTTTAGTCACATCCCAGTTCCTCAGCACAAGCTGATTATTTTGATCTGGTTTAGTAGCGGTGAGTTGTTTGTTGGTTTTGGCTTGTTGGGTTTTTTTCTTTTTCTCCTCCTCTGGGATTTATTCCCTGAATCAAATAAACTCATTCTAGATGCAGACTTTGAAATACAGGAGATGAAAAGCTGAACTGACCTGAGAGATGCAGGATTGCCTGCCAGCCCATGGTCACCACACAGCTCGACCAGCTTCAGCAGAATCTGAAGAAGAGCCTGTAACCCCCTTGCAATGTGATCACAGGGCTGGCCAAAAAACCACATATTTAAGTAGCGTGCTCTGAAAAATCCCAGCCAAGGCACTCAGCTTCCCACTGCTTCATCAGACAATGCTCTTCTTGAGAGCCCTCAACAGGGCTACAGAAACAAGTCCATACCTCTTTCTTTCCAAATTGTGCATCTTCCTCCGAAACCTTGGGCAGGCTTTCCCTTCGCTTCCTCAAGAGCACCCTGCTCTTGTTTTCTCCTTAAAATGGTAGAAGCTGCAGGACAGCTTTACACAGCTCCATCTACACCCATGGATTGGCAACTACCATATCTAGCTGTCTACCCTGGGCCTTTAGAAGTGCCCAACCAAGGACTAGAAGGTATAGGGACCTATACCTTATGTGCTGTAATCCTCCACCTTTTCTTCTGCATTTATTTCATCTCTCAAGCTGACCAGTGCCAGAGGGTCCTCCCTACCACATGCCTGGGAGATTCACCACCAAAACCTCCCATGCCGTCACTGCAAGGACATGGCAACAACTGCCCTGTTGAGAAGATGGGAAGAGGCTACAGCTCCATTAGAGTCAAAGGAGGGAGAAGATGAACCTGAATTCCAGTAATTCTACTTCTGCAGGAGCATCTTCCATTGGCGGTTTCATCTGAGCAGCTTCCCTGTGCTCCCCTTCCCACCCTGAACAGGTTTATCATCCGCTCCACGGTTGCTCTGAATTACCCCAGAGGTGACCCTATTTCAGCAACAAATTAAACCATCACAACGCATTCCCTTCCACGCTGTTTTCTAAAGTATCTGAGCCCTGGCTGCCAGAGAATTGTTTTGGAAAGATTAGATTAGGTGCCTCGGAAACTGCTTTGAGAAAAACTAAAGGGTTTTTTCACTTCTTGAAGAAATCTACTTTTTTATTCCTCCTGGTTTGTTTTTTTAGCCTTAAAGACTTGGTCAATTAATTGCATCTTGTTTTTCAGATCTTTTTCCACAAAAAGCACATCGACATGGGTGACCAAAAGGGAAAGGATGGCTCGTCTTGCAACCATCTGCTGCCAACACAAATCAGAATCCTAAAGCCCTCTGGTTTTTAAATCAATCCCCAGCTGGAGGGCTATGACATCTCTTTTCAGGGGCCCAAATTACTGTTTTTCCAACCCACAATAAGCCAAGACACTCGGTTTTACTGTAGGATGTGTACCCACTTCTGCAGACAGAGGCACCACTTAAGAGCCTGAAAACTGCTGTGGAAAGGTCAGCTACTCCAGCCTTCCCCTCACAACACTTTTAAGACCAGGCATCTAAAAATATTAAAACAACAGACAAGACAACCTTGCTTGAAATGATAAAAGGAAACAAAATCCCACTTTCTCAGGGTTCATTGTGATGAGAAAGCATTTCACACATCAGAAAATCAGATTAGCAACACGTCAACAGTTGGGTGCTGAATCTTTTGACACTCATCGGTTACCAAAGGAAGGGGGAAGCTGATCTTACAGTCAAAGCACCGGACTAGGACAGCAATTTCTGTTCTCAACTCCTCTCTGGGCTGCCCCTGTCAACGTGGATTTCCATTCCTCAGTTGCACAGCGATGAAACAAGAGGTTGTAAAACAAGAGGCCTCTCCTTGCCCTGCCAGTGTCTGCCTTGGCTACAGGTACTGATAGATACTTGGGGAAGGGACACAGTACCCACGAGCAGTAAGTGATTGTATCTACCAGCAAAACAATTTGAAGGAACAAAAAGAAAGAAATGTGCAGATTATCTCACTTTCCACAGCCAGAACTTGGCACTTGGAGTAGAGTTTTTCACTTCCAGCAGAGAAGAGCAGCAGCCAGGCCTGGACACTTCATAGGCTCAAAGAGGGTGACTACCTGGGACATACCCCACAGAAGAAGAGCAAAGGTGTAAACAGATGTGGAAAAGATATTCTCTCTTACACGTAGAGGTTAATGTGGTCATCATGGAAGGAACGTGGAGTGGAGGGCATCTTGTCTGGTCCCTGCTATCCACGTGTAGTAATTGTGGGGATCAGATGACTAATTATTAAGCAAACGTTATTCGGGGTCTCAAGTCTTAGCTTTTCTCCTTGCAGGAGAACTGCCCAAATTCCTGCCTGGGATGACAGGAAATTATCTCAAGAAGAAAACCATAACAGTAGTTGTCACAGTCAGCCAAGCAAGGCCATTTTCCCCATATTTGTACCCTCCTTGTGCCTGCTACAGAATAGTGAGAGGACTGCCCTCACCCCACAGAGGCATTCTCTTGCCTTCAGCCCACACTGAAGGACTGCTGACATGGTCTGTAGCTCCACGGCAGGAGGACTGAGGTGGGCTTATGATGACAATCCATCTAGGATCAGCCCTAAGATCCTGTTTTGCAGTGAGGATGGTAGCAAACCAGTGGGATGGTAGCAAACCAGTCTCTTGGAGGCCAAAGTTAAGCTGCAGTGATATGCCCACAAAAAGCCCATCCATGGAGGATGTACATCTATACTCACAGCATCACAGAATGTTAATGGTTGGAAAGGACCTCAAAAGATCTTCTAGTCCAACCCCCCTGCCAGAGCAGGTCACATAGGAACACATCCAGGTGGGTTTTAAATGTCTCCAGAGAAGGAGACTCCACAACCCCTCTGGGCAGCCTGTTCCAGAGCTCCGTGACCTTCCAGTGAAAAAGTTTTTCCTTATGTTTCTGTGGAACCTCTTATGTTCCAGCTTACACCCACTGCCCCTTGTCCTACCATTGCATATAACAGAGAAGAGCCTGGCTCCATCCTCCTGACACTCGCCCTGTATGTATTTATAAACATTCATGAGGTGACCCCTCAGTCTCCTCCAAGCTAACGAGGCCCAGCTCTCTCAGCCTCTCATCATAAGGGAGATGCTCCATTCCTTTAATCATCTTTGTGGCTCTGCGCTGGACTCCTAGGAGCAGAGTAGATCTGATTCTCACAGGCTCGAGTAGAAGTCACAGCAGAACGACGAGGCAGAAAGCGGAGCAGGGATTCACATCCACTTCCCCATCCATCAGCAGCTCCACTGCCTGCCAGACGGGAGGTCACACCAGCACAGCAGCCCCCCAGCACTCATCCTCACGCTTCCTCTCACATCAGCAGAGCAAGAAGCCAGCAGATGCCTGTCGAAGCAGGTCAGGGAGCAGACCACTTGCCCAAGGCCACCTGTGTGGAAAGTGGGACAAGCCCTCCAGAAAAAGCTGGCTGGCCTCGTACGGAATCATGCAAATCAGGAAAAGGCCGAGGGAAACAAGATTGGGAGAAACCTCACATGACCAAGGTTGCATTATAAGGTTATCTATACAGGCTCTGCACACAAACAGGGGAGGCAAGGGGGGGTGTGTGTAAGCAGGTAGGAGGTACCTCCTGCTCCCACCAGCGTCTGCTGGGTCTGTGTGCCCCAAAGGACAGAGTTGTGTTGTTCACAGCAGAAGCCCAACACAGTGGGACACGAAATGAGCCACTGCATCAACTGGCAGAGATCCAAAGGGAGACACTGGAAAAGTTAGTTATAGGATTAGCACATATTCAAGCTGGGGTCTGTCCCATATTTACCTCCAAGAAACAGTCACGTTTTATTTACTTACACTCAACTGCTTCTTAATCCATTTATCATACCAACCAAAGCCTGGTTTCTCAGGCCCAGCCTTCTCCTTTTCCTGAAGGATGAATTCCAGTCCCTCACGTAACCTTAAGCTCCCTGACATCTCACTCTTGCTCCAGCAAAGGCAGCTGCAGGGAAGGAACACAGACACTACAGTCACTCCAGAAACACAAGAGCTAGTGCCACAGCAGCAGAACTGCTCTGGCTGTTGCAGTGGCTGGGTGGGGTAGGACAAGGGGTGAAATGCATTATCTGCAGACTCCAATTTCATACATTCAAGCTTATTCTCTCCATGTGGTTTAGAGCAGGCTGAACAGAGCTGGACACACACCACAGAACTGCTGAAGACAGCACAGAGAGTCGGAGCAGACCCAACACCGGTTCTGGAGCAAAGCCTACACCATGGCAGCCTGTTACCCCAACAAACCTCCAACGAACAGAGCCCACTTCTCAGCAAGCCTCTCAGCAAGATCCCAACTTGCCCAGGCCAAGTCAGACTCTCCTGTGGACATTTTTCAATGTTCTGCTCTTCTGAGGGGTGCCAATCCTGTGCACCCCCACTGATGGGTGCCATGCTCCAACTCAGCCCAGACTGGCAGGAGAGGTGATGCTCCACCTTGCACAACAGCAGCCTCCACCATGCCTTTTTCCACTGATCTCTTCTCTTCCCACGGAACCTCAACTGGTGAGAAGAGGGCAGCCCTGAGCATGTGCATGCCTGCATCCCTATCTCACTCCTACTCCCTGGCTTTTTAGACCTCACTCCTCTCCTCCCCCCCAGTAAAAGGACGACATCCTCTTCGTTTCACAGGCCACAACTTCCCCCTCACGTCTGCTGTTCTCTCAAGGATGCTAAACAAGCAGAAGACATACGGGCACCCTCCCAGAGACGTTGCAGCAGTATCTCTTTTTTGTATTCATCAAGTTATCGCTCCCACACACACGAATCTAAACTCGGCTCCACCAGCTCTTCAATTTAACTTACATATGAGCAGTCTGATCAGTAACAGGCCTATTACAAAATCCATGCAAAAGGAAAAATCCAGTTACAGTTTGGCCCACAGCACTGGATTACGCAAGTACCTGGGCTGCTGCTGCGTCATCAGAGTGCCCCTCACCCAGGACATCCCACCCTTTCAGCAGACAGGCTGGATATCTGCTGGGTCCTATCACTCCTGAAGAAGAAAGCCTGGTAAGATAAGGCAACCAGCTCAGCCCAGGCCGCAGGGAGGGTCAGGGCTCCTGGGTTCACGGTCCTGCACTTTAATCACAAAGTCACCTTTCAGCCCAGAGACGAGCTGCCCCAGGAGCCCAAGTCACCATCAGATGGGCTCCATGGGCAGGTCATGCATTAAAACAGTGAGCACAGAAAGACTACTCCTGCTGTAGGCATTCAGGTCATTTTGCATCACACACAGCAAGCTGTAAAACCATGTTCCAGAAGTCGGTAATGAAGTTTTTGCTTTTACTGAGCCATTCATTAAACAGCACTGGTCTCACGTTAGAGAGAGACCAAGAAATACAACGCACCGAATAAAATGGATCATCTTGAAGCGTTTTCCTCTGGATAACTGTAATTATAAACCAAATACCACCAGCTTCCCTTTCTCCCTGCAGTAAATAATTAACTGCAAAAGAATATTCCTCTTGGCTCCATCCTCCCCAATCAATTTTGCTTCGCGACAGCGTGCTGCCTGGATGGCTCGCTGTGTCAGTGCGCCCGAGTGTTACCCAAAACATTTCACAAGACACAAAGGAGCGGTGTAGCTGTTAACTCCAGTACAGCAGAGACCTTTCCTCGCGGGTATGAGAGGGCATCATCACGTAACTCCCCAGGCTCAAAGCAGACGGCTCTGACAGAGAGGGCTTAGCTCATTCACTGCAGCAACTTCACTGCAACCATCCGCGGAGACGCATCACGCACGCCGAGCTCTCCCAGCACGCTCCTCTGGACCGCCTGAGCTTTATTGCCAAGGCACAGCAAATTTCCTCCTCTGAAATACCAAGTTTTCTATTCCTTTCGCTGTTTTTGAGAACATTTCCCCCATAGATTTCATCCAGAGGGAAAAAAAATACCCAAACAAGTCTTCTCCGTAACAGTACTTGCATTTTTAAGAGACTTTAATCTTCGAATACTAGATGGAAGCTGGATATTGTGACTGCTCGGTCACACACTATATCCTGTTCACCTCTTGCTATGTACCCCCCGCCAACGTGACACTCGGACAGGCACTGACAGTGACAGGTAAGCCAGAAAACCTTCAGAGAACTCATTCCATTTTCCCTCCTGAAAGGTACCTCCTGGATGCATCCTTGGTGGGGAGGAAGGATGATGCCAGGAGGAAAGCAGGACTGTGTGGTGGGGTGGTTGAGCTTGCTCAGGCGGCAGGTGGAAGCAGGCTGCGTACAGATACACAGCCAACAAGTAACCCAAAGTCTGCCACTTGATCCTGGTTGCTTTCTTAGGACACAAAGGCAAATTCACATTTAAAAAAAGGCATAAGGAGAGCACAAGTAAAAATGAGAGCGGAGAAAAAACTCCAGTATTTCAGGAACACCTTTCCAGCAACAGCCAGAAAACCCTGGGAGAGGCAGAGAAGCATTACCACTGAGCAAACATCATCATACCCACATGCACTCTGGGTTTAGTTTCACACTTTTATGGGTTTAAGCACATTCCAGGTTTGATTGAGCTGGCTATGAAGTGGTCAACAAAAATCTCCACCAGGAAGACTGAGAAAAAGGAAAACTGGCAAATTTAGACTCAAAAAGCATGGAAAGAGAGGTTGAAGAAAGAAGCAGAAGAAAACACGAAAGGAAAACCATGACACGGAGGAGATAACAACACAGGGAAAGGAAAAACTAAATGCAACAGATATTGAATTCAGGAAAAGATAAACCAATAAAAAGTGGAATGAAAACTGGAAGGGAAAGATAAGAGAAAGAGGAATGTGCCATGACAGAGCAGTTGAACGGCAGCTGGCAAATAGATCATTTGTTTAATCTCATCCATATTTCTCAAATGATTTATTTGATTAATGCTCTTTCGTGGTCTTCAACCAGCCAAAGAGCTGATCAAATATTTCATAAATATATTATTAGGTTAATACAGGTAAAGTTCAAATACGTTCAACATTTTTATCTGCTGGTTAATATGCTTTGGTTGTAAGTTTACACTTCAAAAATGTTAAAAGCAGAAAGTTGGTAGTAAATTAATTAGCTAAAGAGCACTCAGAACACAGTCATTTTGCTTTTCCTAGACTGACAAAGCACAGCAGCATAACACACCTGGGAAGGCAGCAGATGAGACATTTCTTCCCCTTCTCTTCACCACCCTCCCACAAGGAACCCCTCTCAGCAGGTGGCACTTTCTGTCTTCAGTTTTGTTTTGTTGAATATTTCAACTTTTTTTAACCCCCAAAAAAACCCGGGGAGCTCCAAGGGCAACCCATCAGGAAGGGAAATTCCAGGGTGCAACAGCAACAGGAGGGGCAGCAGTGGGTGCCATCTCCAGCCTGGAAGCAAACGTTTCGATTTGTGAGCTGAGCTTTGCTCCTCTTCAAGGGAAAGGAAGTCACGTGAAAGATGGCCATGTAGACAAGGACACCTCAGGACCTCTACTCTCACAGGGAAAACTTCCCGAGTACCAGCAGCCTTTCCCAAACCTCCCTAGGAGAACCAGGGAAGAAAAAAAAGGCCAATCAGCAATTTTTCAGCATGTTTTTTTCCTCTCTTCTCTGGCCCAACATGATATCAAAGGAGTCCCCTTGAGAGTCCTCAGACCACAGGGAGAGAGCCACCACAGCAGCCCATCTCCACAGACGTGCTGGCAGGTCTGCCCAGAGAGGCCCATGAAGCAGCGCTGGACTCGGAGAGGAAACCGTGGCCATCGCTGCCTACGCTGCCATCAGAGAAACAGGAGGTCGCTCCCACCACTGCTCTACCTTCACCGCTGATGGCAGTCAAGAACCAAACTCTCCCCAGGAGAGAGCCACACCAAGGGTAGCTCCTCAGGGCCAGAAAAGTGCCCCTCGGGTCAGAAGTCCTGTTTAAATATTACAGCGATATCCCAAACTGAGATAATTATCGCTAATTACAAGATGATTTTTATGTAAACACGAAGGGTATTACCATGCGTACTTCATCTCTTTCTAATTAAAAGAAATAAGAGGTTCACTGACACGCAAAATAAAAAAAAAAAAAAAGACATGCTGACAGCTCCCACCCCACCACAGACTTCTCTGCGCTGCTAACACCCATCAGCCTCCAGACCCACCGAGGAGACTGAACCGGGAAATCAATCAGCATCGGCCTCCCCGGCGCTGAAATGAAGCGGTTGGCACGTTATTAATCACCGAGGGAAAACGTTTGACGAGGAGCAGGGAAGGACCAGACGCACAGAGGGGGACACACGTGCATTCAAGTCATGGCCACGTTACAAACGCTTGGGGAAATCACGCAGATCACCAGCTGCAAAATGAAAACACTCTGGAGCTCTGCAAGGAGAAACACATGAGGAGTTCTGACCAAGGGAAGCCAACATCCCCCACACAACCCTCTAGCAACTCTTCAGCTGAAGCCTCACGTGCTTTTCTCCATTCAAAACCAGTTCCTGCTCCGACTCGTACAACCCACACGTGCCAGCCAGACTGGGGTACGTCACAACAAAGCCTCGCCGGGACTTTGGACCCCTTCTGCATCAAAAAGGCCTACCCAGGAGCAACTTCGCACGGCGCAGGCTAAAGAGACGTGACTTTGACCATCAAAACAGTCAGTGGGTCAACACAAGTCAAGCCATTCCTGTTCCACCGTCCTCCTGCTAGCCGCTCTCCTCACCGTTCCTCCGGCCGCTCCAGAGTATGCCAGTCCTCTCCAATGTCCTTTCATCCCTTTTGTCTCCAAGCACAATCCACTGCTCAAGGCAATTAAAACGCATCCCCAGCCAGGACCCACATGGGCCAAGCAAGTCACCAGATGCACCTGCTCCCAGCTGGTTGCACCCCAGACCCCGTGATGCCCTCGCACGGCGGGCAAGGCCTGAGCAGCCCCTGCATGCCACAGAACCTCATCAGCCAGTGTCCCTGGGAGGAAGGGAGGTGCCCTCAGCTCCACAGAGCCAAACGCGGCAGGAACGAGGGAACCGTGCAGGAACGGGGCAACCTCGCTCACGGGGCACCTCCGCCACCTGCACCTCGCCCCGGCCTGCCAAGGCCTGGCACTGCCATGAGGTGGGTGACTCCTGGGGGATGCTACTCCAGTGGGGAGCTGTCAGACCCCAACGGGCACCTCACCGGGGGTCCAGTGGTATCTGCTTTGGCAAAAAGTGGGGAGCCTGCTGGTCCCCCTTAGCAGCATCACAGAGGCGTTGTGGGGCATGCGGAGGGATGAGGGAGGTGGGTGTAGGGGGCTGCAAAACAGGGGTTTAAGGAAGACGAGCGAGAGGGAGTGGAGAAGGCTGCAGCTCAGGGACGTGGAGGGGAGCGGGAGGGCGGTGGGGGGGGCGGAGTAAAGGGGCCTGTAGCTTGGGATGGGGAGAAGGGCAGGAGGAGCTTGAGGAGGGGG
>WTSP01017023.1:0-22121 GCA_025331215.1 Actenoides lindsayi
CCGCCCGGTCCGCGCTCATCGAAGTCTTCCCCTTAAAAAAAAAAAAGACCAAACAAAACCACCACCAGGAAAAAAAAAAAAACCAAAAAAACACCCAACCGCCACCAACTTGTCCCACCTATAGGTCCATCTTGTTTAGAAACAGTTTGCGCTAAGGTAAATGCAGCGGGCAGATTCCACTCGCCCCCCCGCACGCCGTTAACCCCGGGGCGGGGAGGAACGATTAAAAAAAAAAACAAAAAAAAAACCCGAGGCGGGCCGGTGGCGGCCTATGCGGCGGCGCTCGGCGGCGGCTCCCCCCCGCCGCGGCCGCCATGTTGGGCTGCTGCGAGCTCGGTAGCGGCGACGGCTGCGTGTGACCGCGGGAGGAAGGGAAGGAGGGAGGGAGGGAGGAAAGGAGGGAGCGGCGGGGGAGAGGAGGGCGCGGAAGCGGAGGGGAGGGAGGGCGCCGCCGTTACCCCTCCCCGCCGCTCCGCGCACGCACACACACCCCACACAGGCACCGCGGGAGGATGCCCTTTGCCCGGAGGGGCGAAGCCGGGAGAGCATCTCACCGCCGGGAGTGAAGCCGCCGCCGCCGCAGCCTCCCGGCCCGCAGCGTGCGGCCGGAGCGGGGTCGCCGGCGCGTTCCCTCCGCCCTAGGACGCGCACCCGGAGGAGAAGGAGGGCGCCGTCTCCGCGGCAGCAGCCATGGGAAGGATTTGACAGGGCTCGGAGCGCTTCCCAGCCGCCCCGCGGCGGTGCCGGTGTGTAGGGGCGCGCGTCCCGCCCGCCGCCCCTTGGCGCAGCGCAGGAGAAGGGGGCGACGATGAAGACTTTAGTTTTTTTGAATCACTGAAAAGCCTTAAAAGGAGACTCGGTAAGGAGGAGGAGGAGGAAGGGAAAGGCAAAGGCTGCCCGGGGCAGGACGTGGCTGCGCCCTGAGGAGGGGCGGTGAGGGGACCTGCGCCCCACCCCCACGGCGGGCGCGGTGGCCGCGGAGGCGCTGCCCGCCGGGCCGGGGCCGGGGAGGCGGGGGCGGCGGCGGGGCCCCCCTCCTTCCCTCCCTCCCTCCTTCCCCGCCGGTGTGCACCCTGCTTTCTTCTTCCTTTCATGTATATAAAATACCGATATTTTTTCCTTTCCCATCCGTTCTGGGAAGGGGAACGCTGGTGCGAGTCGAAGGGGGCTGTTACACTTTAATGCTGCGGTGGGGCTCCTCTCCGGATCGTGCTGCATGATCTGCATTTTGAATGAAGGAGAAGACCTTTTTTAAAGATAGAAGTGCGTATGCTTGTGCACGCACAGTGAAATCGGTGTCAGTCTCGGTCGAATTTGGGTGCAGTTACTATAATTGAAGCATCAGGAGTGGCCATATTTACACACCCCCCCCCCCCTTCTTTTTAGTAAGCATGTGAAAAGATTTTTTTTTTATTTATTTTTTTTTTTAAAATTAGGATACCTGTTTTCTTCTCATAGAAATTATGTATACACAGCTATACATGCTATATGCGTGTGTCTGAAACTTACAAGGGTTTAGTTTCAGGCTGGGAACACCGAGGTGGGCTGGAAATTGAAGCACCGCCACAGTTTGACACTTGTTAAAAATACTGCTGACTTCTTCTTAAACAACAAAACCCTCAAAAGATTTTTTTGTTGTTGTTGTTGTTTTGTTTTTGGCAAAGTAATAATAATCATTAAAAAAGCAACCCCAATGCAAACTGAAACAACCATGTCTGGAGAAGTGCGTTTGAAGCAGTTGGAGCAGTTTATTTTGGATGGGCCAACTCAGACTAATGGGCAATGCTTCAGTGTGGAAACCTTGCTGGATATACTCATCTGCCTTTATGATGAATGTAATAATTCCCCTCTGAGAAGAGAGAAGAACATCCTTGAGTATCTAGAGTGGGGTAAGTTTGAATGTGTTTATTTTGCATACATCTGTCCATGTTCCTGTCTGCCTTGTATAATGTCTCTGTTATTTCTGCGTAAGAGGGGATTGTTTATAGCTCAGTGTTTTACTGGGAAGTGTTATCAGTTTTACTATGTTTAAACATGGTGGTGGTGCTAAAAAGAAATCCATATTGATTATTTGTCTTTGAGGTATGCATGTAAAACAGAGTACTTTCTTTTTTTTTTTTTTGTCTTTTTTGTCATGGATTAAGCCCTGGTACATGAGGCATATTGTTTGCTTTCAGGCCCAGCTGTTGAGTTTTGTATCCTAAAGTTGCTGGGAATATAAAAGGGTGAAGGATAAATTCTCTGATGCCTGGAAACAAAGATAGGTACACAGTCCTCTGATTTGTGTCTGCAGTCAAATCTGTACTGGTTTAAAATAAAAGGTGTTGATCAACAAGAAAGTCTTTCAATTCTCTTACATGGTATGGGTTTGAAATGTCTGAAAATGGAAAAAATGACATTCTCTTCTTTAACATAACATCATTGCTGACTTAATTAGATTGATGTTCCTGATGAGGAAAACAAAGTTGAAAAGCAGAAGGAAATTGTGTATGTCCCCAGCATCCTTTCCATTTTTTTCCTTTGTTTTGGGGAGGTAGGGTATTTGCAGATTTTTAAATGAAAACAGGTGAATGATAGTATTCCAGTTCTTCTTAAGTTGTCACAGAACTGGTTGTCTCTATGTCATTGTTTTAAATTCGTTTTCTTCCTCCTCCTAAACATAGATGCAAACCAGAAGATGCAGTCTGACATAAGAAGCTTGATGAGAACAGTTACTGTATCTGACCTTCAAACTTCAAAGTCATGCTGCACTTCTGCATTTACATGCAGAACCATTTACCACATTTGCTTTGTAATAAATACATCAGCAGGCCTCCTTTATTAAAAAAAGCACATTTTCAAAACACGTAACAGGCATTTGATTAATTAGCTGGTTGAGCTCTTCATAATGAAGTCACCGAGGAAAGACGTTGTTTTCATAACTGATCTAACAACTTGAGGCTGATATGTGTTTTATTTTCCTGCTCCTCACTGTAGTCATACTGACATCTAAAGGATGTCTGACTCAGTAATTAAGTTTCTTGTACTGTTAATAGTGCACTAGTCTTTGTTTTCTTATTATCTGGACAAATAGGCTGTAATTAATGCATTCTAGTTGAGGAGGAAATAGTAATTAAAAGTACTTCTGCAGAATCTTCCTTCTAAAAGTGTCAGTAGCATATAGAAGCTGTGAAAGCCTGGGAAAATATGGTGGCTCTGAGGGTATTTTGCATGCAGGAACTTTGTGCAGTCTGCAGTGGATCTAGCCAGCTGATGGCTTGTAAATAATAATAATAAAAAAAAAGTTAACCATATCAATATGATCAGAGTAACAGTGTGTTCGGGACCTGTTGTACTGGGTGCTTGTGTGTTTTGATAGTGGTTGGTTGGTGGATAAGTGCATCATTGCAAGGCTCTGACAGTACCCAAAGATTTCTGTAATAAACTTTACAGGCTGCTGATGGAAATAATGCACTGTTTTGGAAAGGCTGGAATAAGGTTTCTTGCTGGCCTATTTTTCCTGCTGCTTTTCCATTCTCATGCTCCATCTGTGCCTTAGCAGGACTCTTGAGCTTCAGACAAGATCAGTTCCTCCCATTGTCAGGTCTGAGTTGCCCAAGTCCTCTGCTCCCAGCTCTGCTATCCAGACTTCCACACTGAGAGTTTTTTCAAGAGGGCTTGTGAGGTGAAATGCAGGAGCAGTGGTTTCTAGTACCTGCTGTTGGAAGTGTCGTATATGAATGATGTCTTTATCCTGCAAACGCTCCCATGAGTTGTTTCTCCTGAAAGCCAGCCTTCCTAGTGAAACTAGAGGTCTCTGGCATTTCTGTTGACAGCAGGGGGTTGGCAAAATCAAGCTCTTACAGAGGTAGTGTACCCTTCGGTGCTTTGGTGCAGAGTTACTAAGGGTACCCTCTTCTTTGATATATTCATGACCTCACATCTCTCTCTCCCCAAAAGGGGAAAACAATGCAAGTGGTTGATTAGAGAGAGGTTGTATGTGGTTTAAAAGTTGGAGATGTGCTGAGTAGTGGCGTAAGTGGAAGGCTGGCAGCCAGAAGCCATAGGCTCTGCCGCTACCTCCCTAAATGACTCAGTGTTGAAGTGCTTTCAGCTTGGTTTTTTTTTTTTTTTTCCAGTGTCCCTATTTGAACAGTAGGGAAATAAAACCAGTTTTACACCAGGGAGTTTTAAAAGCTGCTGTATGTGAAGCGCTCGTAGTTTTGAATGTACTGTATAAAAGAGTGGGTATTAATTTATTATTCCCATCAGTGAAATAGAACTTGGTGCCTGGTATATCTGTCTACTGGTGGGTGTCATTTGGATGCTGTCTTGGAAAGACATGTTGTGGGTTTATGCCAAGCATCTGCAAATTTGCTTTATTACTATGAATGCAATCTGAGAAGATTTGAACTGTTTTTTGAATGGTCTGAACAGGTATCTTTGTATGTTTACAAACTGCAAAGTACAAACGTACTCCTGAGAACTGTTACCATTTTAAGCTTAAACTTATTTTTTAAATTATTATTTCTAGAAGCAACTAAGGTTTATTTATATAGTTGCTTATTTTTAAGAAAAGGCTAATAAATACCTGTTTGGTCATCACAGACTCCTGTTGAGAGCAGCAGCAAATAGTTTTGGGTTTTTTTTCTTGCTTTTCATTTGTGCAGTTTTAGGGTGCTACTCTTTGTTCTAGGTCTGAGATGTTACATGCTGTATTTCATCCAAGACTGAATATTTGTAGCACAATTTAAATTTTAGGGAGTAAAGGTTTAGGAGGTATTCTAGCATGGAGGAGCTAATGTGGTCTTAGTGACAGCCATGTGACTGCTGCTATATTTAGGGAAACTAAGCAGCTTCATGTTATAGTCCTTGGATCTTTTAGGACTATTTTATGCACTTGTTATCTAGATCTATAATTTATTTAAAAATTAAGCGGGGATGAAACAGTTGAGCATCTGAAATGGTTATTCATCTTTTGTTTTGGTTTGATGGTATGAGTTTACCTCGGCAAGTGGAGTAAGTAAGGTCGGCAATCTGAAGTTGAGTTTTATGTTTTTGTAGGTTTTCAGTCTTATTGAGGTGTTTGAAATTTCCTCAGAGTGGTTGGAATTGTCAGGTTACTTAATTTATGATTTAGAATCTGCATTACTTAAAAAAAATATTTTTTTTTTTTTGGTCTTCAAGTGAAAATGTAATTACTCACCCTATTTTTATACATTACTAGTTTTGTGACATGCGAATGAGATGATTTGATTTTGTTGTTTATTTTACTTGGTATTTTATATGCAAAGACAACCATGGAAACAACCATTGTATTTGAGTTCTGAGGGTGAAATCAGGGCACATTTTGAGATGAGGGGAAGGAAACGGAACATGTAGTTTTGGCTTGTTCTATGTATTTGATATTAGTTCTCATTTTTATCTCTATTGATAGCTGTATTTGTGAGTTAGAAAAGGGATTGTCTGATTATAGCAACTGGAGCTTACCAGAAAAAGCTGTTGAGAATTCCAAGCACTTTGATTTTTCTTTTCTTCATGTGTATGAGATACCACAATGACTCAAGACTGTGAGGGAGGTAATGAAGTCTGATAAGCTGAACTTGAAAGAAAAATATAGTGATAAAAAGAAGCTTTTAGAGATGTTTTTGTTCTGGGAGGGCTTCCCCCACAATGGCTCCAATTTGAATTGTTTTAAAAAAGAAACTACAGCAATGTTATTTAGGATGAATGGAAAGAAAACTAGAATGAACTTCAAAATGTGTGGAGATACAAGGGAGGGAAGATGGATGGCACTACCAGTAGCATCGTGGGGTCAGTGAATTGACTGAATCTGTTCTCTCCTAGGAAAAATGTAAACTGTCCTTTAGTGGTTTTTACCTTGTGGTGTGGGTTGTTTGTTTGTTTGGTTTTTGTTTGTTTTGTTTGATTTAGGGGTTTTTTTTTTTTCCTACTGAACAAGGCTTTGGAAGATGGATTAAATTGTTCTTAGTTCTTCTCTGGTGGAACCAAAATCTTGTGATGTTTATGCTGTGCTGATAAGGTCATAGTCATACTGTCATCATTGGTCTCATACTGTTGTTATTCAGATGCACAGTGTTTCTTCTGGATGTTAAAAATTGTTCTGTCACACTCTTATCTTTTTTTTTTTTTTTTTTTTTAAAGACAGAATTGTGGAGCATTTGTCTGTGATGTTTTGTGGGTTACACACACACACACACACACACCCCCCGTTGATCCCTCTCACATTTTTTCTTAAGAAAAAAATGATATGCCCATTTTTGAGGTAGGTTTGTTTTTCAGTGTTAGTAAGGAAAGAAAGCAATATCTTGCCTATAGACTCCTACATCTCTTCTGTGTTATTCATCTCTTTGTAGGTCATGAAAGAAAGCATGGGTATTTTCCGCTAGTATTTGCATATATTTTGTTTTTAAAACAGACTGTTAAAAGAACAATCCTTCATTTAGATCCTATTAGCAGATACAGCAGTAAAAGACTTAGCACTCAACTTCTTTAAGTGTTCCATATTGTTGTTCTTTTGTTTAAAGTAGACTTCGGTGCTCAGTATTGTCTAACCTTAGTACTATGTAATCCATTAGAAATGCATGTAAAAAAAAATTAATTGAGAATGGTTTTTTATTATTATTGTCTTAAAACTGGGACTACCTCTTGGTCTGACTGACATAAGCAAAACCAGTTTTCAAATTCTTTTTCTCGGGAAAGAGTGAACATCCTACCTGTCAGGGCAACTTAATATGCTTAAGCATATACCTAACTTCAAATGTGAGTTGTTCTGTTGCCTGCAGCTGGGGTGTGTAGAAGTATGGAGATCCATTTCTGTAAAAGTCCTTGTGGCATTGTTGACGCACAGGTTTTTGTCATTGCTTACGGTAACACTTTACTGCTTATTTGATGTAAGATGTTATTTCTGTTACATAGCTGCAGCTAACAATTAATTGCTTTTTATTGATTAGAGTGAGAGAAGGAGGTTCTTCAATGCTGTCAAATAGAAACGACCTTCAAATCTCCATGTTTCTGAATATTGTGTAAACAGCTTTTACAGAGATGCAGTTTTATAACAAATTACTTGAAAAAGAAGGAAGAAAAATGGCAAGAAAATCTTTAAGAGAATGGTTGCCTGTGCATACATTACTGTTAAGGTATCTCTGTGTTTGGCCTCTATACCTTTTAAAGTGTGACCTCCTACATTTATTTCAGTTTTGATTCTTGTCTTGAACAGAGGAAATTAATTTCTCTAAGTAGATCAACAGTTCTGATGTGATCAAATGAGCGGTGAGACCATCCAGATAATTCTGCTTGTTTTGCATTAGGGTTAACACCAGTTTCTACTCCAGTAGAGTGAAGCATTAACCCATTGTAACACACCTGTTTCTTAGTACGTTTACAGTACACCATTTCTTTTAAAGTTTATTTTTACTTAAAATTAAGTAGAGGTTTTGTTTGCTTGCTTGTTTGTTGTTTGTTTTTTTGTTTTTTTTTTAAAGTGTGTTCCTTTTGGTTGTTTTGAGCTGGGGAAGTTTGGAGGTATTCAAAGGCTGCCTGACAGGCTTTGGGGCTTGTGTATTTAGGTTGACTGACTTATGTCAGTGATGTCCTTTTTATTGCAAAAGAGTAAGTCTTCCTTAGGTAGAAAGCTAACTAATACTTCATTTTCAGGAATTTTAGGAATGCCTTTATTCTGTACAGAAATTCCTGGCATGCTTTGGTCTAACAGGGACAAATGGAGAAATACAATTATATGAGTTAGTCTGCTCAGTGGGCATTATAAACCTCATGACAACACAACAAATTCCCTCTTACTAAGACATTTCATGTTAAAGGGTTAATCCAATAGTTTATTGTGGACAATCATAACTGTAAAATGTACTGCTGAAGGTGTGTTTGAATTCTTAACCTCTGTGTAGCATGTGACACTGGTGCGTGTGTGTACCTGATTAAACCCATTCCTTGTCTTTTGACTGGTCTCTCCTGGACTTTATTGACGTACTCTTTTATAACCTGTAGCATACTATAAGGTCACATTTCACTGAAAGAACAGTATTGTGCTGTAAGAATAATGAGCTTGTTTGGCCCAATATAGTTTAATACTTTGTTATATATTTATTATATATATATTATTTTTTTTTTAATAAAGGTTAAGAGAAGCTAATTTTCTTCTGGAAGCGCTACCTTGTGCCCATAGATCTGTGCTTAAGCTCTGAGTAGAGACAGCAAATTGAGAGTAATTTCACTTCTGAGTCATACCTGTGGCTGGACAATCAAGTACTGGCGTTTGAAATATTACTGCAAATGAATTGCAAATACAGGATTTCCAGATACAAAGTAGATTGAGGCTACTACCCTGCAAATTACTTTTCCCATATTATTTTCTGAAAGTGGACAGTGTAAATTGTCCTGGATGTGTCTTTGCAAAATATTAACCCGTTGATAGCATCTGTAGTTGCTTTTATACTGTAAAAAGTTTACCATCTCCATTGGCACAGAAAACTTCCAGAAGTAGTTAGATCCTGCTGCCAAACTGCAAAACCTGACAAAAAAAAGGTACAATGGATAGCTGAGACACAATTAAAAGAAATGGCTAACTTCTAGACTCTTTAAGTTTTATCTTTTGGCAAAGCAGGCATTCCTTCCATAAGCATTTGTCCTTGTTTAATTTGATTTTCTTGTTCTGGCCGAACAACTAGAATATTTTGTTCTGCTCTGTTCTAACTTAACTCAACACATTATTTTTCTAAAATCCTCATTAAGCTTGGGAATGCCACTAATGTGGACTAAAATCTTTAAAAAACGCAAGTGATTTAGGTCAGTCATGTGCAATCTTTTGTTAACTACAAGATTTTTTTTTAATTTCAAATAGTTGAAACATGACATTAGGCTCAATAATAACTGCAAAAATCTTCTATTCAGACAGGTCAGTTTATTTCTAGTAATACAGCCTAATTAGGTTTACTGGCGGTCACCATGAATAAAATCTACATGAGGTGTATCCAGACTCCAAAGACTGTGTTTCATAATTCTTCCTTATCCGTATCCAGACTTCCAGTTTCATTTAAATTAGTTTTGTTGCACAGTATTGTAGGTTTATTTTATTCTTAGGGATCAGCTTCTTAGTGTACCTTCTCTCTGAATCTTTTTGGAAGGTTTTTGATCTGGAGCTTGTCTATGTTATGAACTGCAGTATTTTTTTAGGCAATTTTGAGGAAGAAGCCCCAACCTTTGAGATATATTTTATTGGTATTAGTAAAAATACGTGGTAGTTCTTTCTGTAGAACAACTAGATGAGTTTAGAATGGCATTCCAAAGGGGAGAGAAAAAACATTTGTGGATGTTAATAACAGTAATTACATTTCCTTCAAACACTGTGGGATTAGGCCAGCAAGACTTTGTTGCTTGTTTATTTGATTTCTTTTCAGTCTCAGAAGTTTGGGCTCGCAGGAGCACTCTGTTGTCTTAGCTCAGGAGCATGAAAGGACTTCATCCTCGGAGTGTAGGATATGTGAACAGTTTTTCCTGTGTGCAGTTACTTTCTTTTTATTTCTTTAAATTTTTCCTCTCACTGCTGCCCTTGTTTATCCTCTTCATCTTAAAATCTTACCCTGTTTTAGGCTTGCGTGACCTGCTTGTGAGGTGTCCTCACCTGAAGTGAAGGGCTTGCAGGTCTCTATTTCTGAGTTCTTCTTTCTTTTCTGTATGTTTTTCATGGGTAATGTTATTCCAAAGCAAAGCTTTAATGTACTTACCTTTCCAATACAATGTGAATATCCATGTGTCAGTGTGATCCTCCCATGACCAAAATTGTGGTTTCTGGATTTTGACACCCCCCTCGCCCCCCATTTCTCTCCAGTCATCTCTAAGCTTTCATTATTTTCTTGGTCAGGCTCATAATACAGAGGTTGTGTGTGGAGAATGGTAACAAAAAGCAGTCACTTGCATGAGAAATAGCCACAGGCTTTACCTACAGGTGCATCCACACAGTGTTTTCTGGTAACACCCTGTATATTTATTATTAGATCTAGTCCATACCAATTGATTTACTGACATGAATCACTTCTACTTGTAAGCTGTTGTAGAGCTATGGCCTTGGGCTGTTTGTTCTGGCCATGAGTAAGATGATGTGATCTGGTTTGCTCCTGTAGTCTAAATATGAAGAGACTTAAGTGAGAGTATAGCTTTTATCACTTTAAGGGTGGCAATGACTTTTGTTACATGACTGCGGAGTGATTTAGGAAAATGTCATTTGTGCCGTGGGAACAGCGTAGTCTCAAGGTATTGACTGCTCTGGCTCTTTCATCTTTACCACGCTGCCCTTTGTAAATAAAACACTGGTGTTTAAATGTTTTGCAGAGCACATAGTAACAAGAGGAGGAGGAGGAAATAGAAGTTGATATTTCAATTCTAACTTGCTGGCTTTATCTTGGGTGGGAGCTGACTTGATAGTGTCTTAAGGCTGGCTAAATCCACTCATCTCTGTTTTGTTGGTGCTTCTGTGGGCAGAGGGATGTAATTCAGTCAAAAACTAATTTTGGAAAAACATGTTAAAATCTGTTGATCTGGTCATGTGGAGAGATTGTACTTGTGTTTGTACAAAAAGAAACAGCTAGGATGTGCTGGTGTTTGTACAAAAGTAGATGTCTACAAGTATGATAGTCCAGATTTCAGTGGCTTCACCTACTGTAGCTCCTGTGCTCCAAGTTTAGAGGATGCCTCAGATTCCCTCTTAACATACAAGGAACCTACAATTTTAAACCAAATTCTGACATAATCAGCTTTTTTTTCCTGATAGATATTTGATGTAAAGATTCATTTAGTCTTTTTGTTTCCATAACAGTTACCAAACCTTTTCTTCTTTCTATTCATGAATAGGGGTCTTCAAAATAGCTGTCTGATTTTGGTGATGGCAATTACTTGAAAAGCGTTGGTGTGTTTGTGTGTTTTGTGGTATTTGGCATAGTATCAGTCCATGTCTTTAAGCAGTTTTCCATGTATGTTTTGTAACTGAAAGACAACGATTATTATATTAACACACTTGGAATAGTTTTGTTCTATTTCCCCTAACTTTTAGAAAACACTTGACATCGTTCTGTTTTGTGATAATTTAAAAGGATCCTTGTATAATTTTGGTGGGGACTGACACAAAAGAGACTTGTTTTTGCTGTGATCTGATATGTTAAGAGGGAAGTTTTAAGGAGCTGCTTCCTACACAAATAGAAATTTGCAGAGAAAATCGTTATCATTTAGCTTTGCTTTTTCCGTCCTAAGACACTTTATTTTATTGTGTCCCTTCACCCCCAATATTGACTGTTTTTACCTTCATAACTGGCAACCGCTTTTGGCCAATGAAAAGTTTGTTTCTGAAGTTCTGTGTTTTTGCAAAAGTCATAATTTAACTCTTGAAATAAATGGGGACAAATTGGTTTTTGTGGACCTAAGTATTTGGTAGGCTGACTTTTTAGTTTCTTTACACTCTTGTGTGTTACCTATTTTTCTGAAAGTAAAAAATGACTTAATATCTCCACTGGGGATAACCCAGACCTAAGTAGAGTTAAAGTTAAGAGGAAATGGTATACGATGCCTATTATCGCAGCTTGTACGTATTATTTTGTTAACTTGATCATTGCATGACACTTGACTGGGAACCATTTGCTTCTAGTGTCATAGTTTCTTAGCTGCTTCAGTGACTATCTGCACAAATATGCCACTGAGTATATGCTGCTTGAGCTCATCTGAAGAGTCTCTTCCTGGGTGATTTAGCAGAGATGTCATCTGATCTTATCAGTAGTAACCCAGTGTCTGGATGGGGGTGGAAAGGATGCAGTGGAGGCAAGGAGTTGCTGCTTTGCTGTCTAGCTACACTATTCCTGAATTTTTAAATTCCTTTTTTTTTCCCCAAACTAAGATTATTTAGTGGAGTTACTATTATTTACTGACAATATTACATTCACCTTGTGATCCTTGGCACTACCAATACAAGGGAATCTCTTCCAAGACATTCTTGACATTAGTACTTAAAAATTTGCTTTAATTCCACCGTTAAGTTTTCTTCGTAAGGGAACAATCCAGTCTCAAGGTTTTTTTGCGTTATCTTGGTCATGTAGTTTATGTTGCCTGTAAATGTATTAACCATGTATATGATCACAGTTATAATTACAAAAGCTTCTGAAACGCTCCAAAAGCTACATGGTGTTTTGTTGCACATTGACTGTTTCTAAAGCCTCCGGTACATTCAGTTCCAAAACATTCACTTTTCACGGCACTTTTGCTAATGTTAGGCTACTATTTGGTTTTGATTGCACTTAAGATTTTCAGTTTCTCTCAGGCACACCTTCTCCTGTTCTTTCTGTATTTCCCCCTGCCCTGGGCGTGTGAAATCATCTGCTCTTACAGTGACAGGGTGCAGAGTTTGTTCTTAGTACCATTACAGTGTCAGTGGTACAAAACCATTTCCTATGGGAAGCGGCAGAGGAAACTTGCAGGAGATGGGAAAGGGTAAATGAAGTAATTTTGGCAAAGCTACAAGAATTTCTTCTTGGTATGCCAATCATTGTTTTCAGTAACACCCCCACGACCATTCCCTTAAAATATTGCGGCAAAATTTTCATTAGCTTCAAGAGAAGCAAGGTCAAGCATGTCAAACTGCATGTTTGAGTTAAGCATGAACACCGATCACACGAGTTTGGGGTCCTTTGTGTGTGTTTATAAAAGCAGTGTACCTCTTCTGCATTGTCCTGCCTGATCATAGAATCATAGAATGAGTCATAGAATGGTAGGGGTTGGAAGGGACTTCTAGAGGTTGAGTCCAAACCCCCTGCCCAAGCAGGATCACGTAGGACATGCCACACAGGAACACATCCAGGCAGGTTTTGAAAGTCTGCAGAGAAGGAGACTCCACAGCCTCTCTGGGCAGCCTGTTTCAGTTCTCTGTCACCCTCACAGTAAAGAAGTTTCTCCTCATGTGGAGGTGGAACCTTCTGTGCTCAAGTTTGTACCTGTTACTCCTTGTCCTATTACTGGGCACTACAGAAAAGAGATTGGCTCCTTCCATTTGACACCCACCCCTCAGATATTTATAGACATTAATAAGATCTCCTCTCAGTCTTCTCTCAAGACTAAACAGCCCCAGTTCTCTCAGTATTTCTTCATAGGGGAGATGCTCAAGTTCCTTAATCATCCTCATAGCTCTCCATTGGACTCTCTCCAGTAGATCCTTGTCTCTCTTAAATTGGGGAGCTCAAAATTGGATACAGTATTCCAGGTGTGGTCTCACTAGGGCAGAGTAGAGGGGGAGAAGAACCTCCCTAGACCTGCAGGATGCAGTTTTCTTAATGCAACCCGGGATGCCATTGGCTTTCCTGGCCACAAGGGCACAAGTTGTGTGATAAGACTCCAGAAACTTAGGTCCAGTTGTCTCCACTCCTAATGTAATCACACAGAACTGCTGAATTTTTGAGGTTAGACAGGACCTCTGGAGATCACCTTGCCCAACACCATGCTTAGAGCAGGGTCAAGTAGAGCAGGTTGCTCAGGGCTGAGTCCTATTGGAAGTGCCTCCAAAGATGGATATGCTCTCTCTGCACAACCTGTTCTAGTGCTGAAATACCCTCAACTTCTGTTGTATGCTCAGAAAGTGATACCGGAGCTATGTGATCCTGCCTGCTTTTATTACCCTATTAACCACGACATCTGGATTATAAACTGCTCAGAAAATAAACCATCTCTTATGATGTAACTGCACAGCACAAAGCTCATGGTGATAGTACAAGTCCTATGAGAAATGCAAGTAACAGTATCTGCCTAGATCATTCAGTTTGAAGGCTAAAGTTAAAACAAGACACATCCCAAATAAATATATATTACAAAGTCTTGGGGAAGTAATTTGAGTAATTTTTAAGTTCTTTCTGATAACAGTAGTTCATTTCTCCTTCCTCTCCACCCTGTTAAAAAAAAACAAACCCTAATTTAAGAATCTTGACATGTGGTGTTAGTCTCTTTATTTACCTGATGGTATGTTAATGCTTATTCCACTACCTTGTTATTAACTTTGGAGTAAAAAAAATTAAGTGAAGGACATCATGTTGCAGCAGCAGATTGGAGGCACCAATTCATACATCATTAGCTGAAAGGGATAAAAGAGTACATGTTACTGTCTTCAGATGCAGCAACTCAGACCCTGTCTATGACAAGAAAGAACAAGGCTTGAAAATAAAGGATCCTTGTGAAAACATAATACCATCATGGTATGAAGGTTGTGAGAGCTCCAACATTATTTACATAGAAGAAAACCAACATGCTTGTCTTTCAATGAAGTATCTCAGAAAAATTAAGTAATCTGCAGAAAATTACAAAATACTCTAATTGCTCATGAAGTGTTTCTTTTTCATGTGTGTTTCTAACTACACAGTCAGCTATTAAGATTTTTTTTTTCCTTTTGAATACTGATAAAAAATTCAACACCTATGCCAGTCTAGAAAACACAGTATTTCTTTCATTTCCAGCTATCGTATAACAAGGCAATGATAAAGTACAGTATCTTTTCCTCCAAGCACAAGCAAATACATTTCCAGAGACAAAGTCAGAATAATTGGATTTTTGAAACTTTTGTATCTATTTTTATATTTTTTGTGTTCAACACAAATCTCTTAACTGAGCTCAGTAATGACTAAATTGTGCCTGTCTTGCTTCAGGAGGGTGGAGCACAATTCTTTCTTCAAATTCAGTGCAAATTCCTGAGAATTTTTACCAGGATAAGATGGGGTTCTGTGGTCAAGCCTCAAATTTCCAGAGACTGTGGACTTGGCCTATAATTTACAGGAGCAAAAATCTTGAACTGAAATCTTGATTGAGTCTTCTGTCTTCAAATCATTGGATTTAGGTCAATATATCAGCCAAAGCTTTTTTTTCTTTTTCTGAAAAAGTCATCTGAGAACAGACCTTCAGCATTAGTGACCTGGTAATATAGTGCAGTCCTGTTCTGCGAGCTACTGTTGATGGAAGCACCTCTGCAAAAATGTTCTTATTGAGTCTGATGTACAACCATTAGCATGCCTGAGCATGAAGCCATACTCTGAGAATAATGCCCAAAATCCACATTAATGCAATTAATGCCAAAACTTTACATTAATGTAAATCAGCCTACTTTGATGCATTTTTATCACCCCAGTTCCCGAGCAAAGCCCATCACATGCTTTTAAGCATGTGTTGCCAATTCCAGAACTATAGAAACAAAACTGAATGAAACCTTGGTGATGAGTTTTTATGAGGACACCATGCGTATTCACAGTGGTGTAAACATCTTTATGTCACATCATCTGAAGCACACGCACTCGGGGTGTAGGGAAGAGAGAAGGGTTATTAGCTTCTAAGTTTACCCTCAAGTTTTTGGAGTATTTTATATCATTCTGGAGTGAAGCCCTGGTAATTCAAAAAGGTTTTAGCCACTAACCTCAGTGTGATGATACTTTTACCTAAACACACATCCATCCCTAGATAATCTTTCACTACAACTGGCTTTTGGAGGCAATCTGAATGTTTTTGCAGTGGTGAAAAGCGTCCACAGCAGGGAGTCCAGATTAGCTGGATCCTGGTCCTCAGCACCCTCTGACCGGGCAGGGGATGCCCTGTCCCTCCAGCTGTCATTGGGTAGCACAAGTCAGCAACTGTTGAATTTATAAACTTGGTAGAACAATGGAAATAAGAAATCATCCTCAACTGAGTGTTTCCTACACAGATTTTGCTGATGCTTGACTTCTGAGCAGTGACAAGCGTTGCATGAGTTTGTGCAGGTATTATTTTAGAGACGTTTTCTCTAAACCCCTCACTGCGCCATAATTTAATATTTATGGAAATGTATCTACAAAACATGTAACCTTTTATCAATTTCCATGGTGATGTCTAAGTGAAACTACTCTACTTTTAACTTCAGAATTATTTGTTAATTTTCATGAAAAGAAGTCTTTGCAATCACATTAATGGAAAGGTGATTCCTCTCAAAGAGATGAGAGAGATGTGCAAATAAGATTCTGAATGGACATGCTGTCGCAATTTTAACATGGAACATGAACAATACATCCCTAGAATAATATGCTTTCATTTTATCTTTTATAAGTTCATAAAACATTCATCTTCTTTCCCAGCTATGCTGTGAGATCAATCTCAGCAGCACTGTTAGTTCATATGAAATGTAAAATGAAACTGATTATAGACATAAAAGAGGAAACTGTCATTTTGGTCTAATCCAAGGGAAATGAAAATGCAACAAGGAAAAAAGAATTTAGAGAGTAGGTCTATTGTAGTTTCTTAATCCAAGATATCATCATGTAAAAGTGATAACTAAATTTTTATAGATATTTTAATGACAAGATAAATCATTGAATACTAAATATTATAATGGGAAATGAAGATACTAGAAATTGAAATTCAGTGAAAGATACAGGCTAATCCACATTATTCAATGCAGTAGTACCCTAGCTATCCAGTGAAGCCTACCAGTGGGTACAGAATAATTTAAGCTGGTGAGTGCACAGACAGATGCCATAGCTGTGGAGAAGTCGTCATTCCAAACCCAGGCAGCTACTCGGCCACTTTACTTCGTATTTTCAGAATCCCAGCCACCTCACACTTCTCTTTCCATACACAGTAACAGATTTTTGTATGTTTGCTATCTTTCTAGTGTCAGGCCAAATTAAAAGGATCTTTTTGTGATAGGGTATTCTGTGCAGTTTGTTTCTACCTTATTCTATCTCCTAGTGAGGGTATTTACTGAGATGCAATTTAAAGTTGCATTTCTGTGGAAAGGGGCCATCGTTTGTTTATTTTAATGGCTCTTACCAAATTTATTTTGACAGGTTGTCTCCCAGAACTTTGTCCCTGGGGAGGTTTTTGACCTCCAACAAGTTTTTTATATCTCACCTTAATCTACTCTTAAGCAGCCAGCAAGAGCAGCACAGGAAGTACATAATACTGAAGCTTGATAAGAGAGAAAGAAAACTGAAAACAATCACATTTAGAACAAACACAAATACAGAGATGATCAGGAGAGAATAAAATGTCTCCTGAAATCTTATCAACTTATTATAAGCTATATTACTTAGATGAACTCCTCTTTTTAATTTTTCCTTCACTCTCAAAGTCTGCATTTATTTTTCAGTAGTGGCATGGGGACTATTTTCTTCATATCCAGAGTGAACAGACTTGCCCTCTGCCAGAGCTACTGCCACAACAGAAATCCTCTAATGAGTTGAGAAAGCTGAGTATTTCCCATTAATTTCCATTCTAACCAGATACATGTTTTACAGAGTTTCGAAGTCTACAGTTAAATAACAGATTATTTTGAAACACTGATGGACAAAGCTATGGAAGGTTTTGGTCTAAGACTTAGAAAAAGGAAGATAGAAAGAAAAAAAAAAAAAAAAGAAAGAAAAATAAAAGCACAGAAAACCTCCAAAATTTTTATTTGGCTTTGCAGTACAATAAACCATGTATTTTTATCAAAGCTTTCAGAATTTGGAGGACTTGGGAAAAGACATTTTAAATAATAGCCTGAGATTTTACCCTTTCTGAAGCAAAAGTACTCAAAATCTGAAGCCAGAAAATTGTAGAAGATTATATTAGTAATAATACTAGACTCCTACTAGTGAAACTAAGGTCATAGAAGACATGAGTGGCAATAGTAAACACTGTAACAAACTTCTAGCAACTTTTTGGTGAAATTTGCAAAGGCTAGGAATTTGCAATTTTATCCAAAGAAAGGACTTAGAATCTTCTCAGAATTCCAAGGAGCACATTTAAAAATCCAAGCAGAAGATAGTGAAATCAGCTAAGACACTCTGGAGTTCTTCTAGTGGGAAGATTAGCTATTACAGCCTTTCTGGGTAACTAAGGGCACAGTCAAATTTTTTTGTGAATTTGGATTTAAACATCTGAATTCTGCCCAAACCCTAGGTGAACATATGTTCTGTGGTGGAGCTAGCTTGTAGTGTTGAGAAGCATCATGTAAGAATAAAGCTGTCGAGTGGCTGACCTGCTAAACAGAAAACTATGAGAGAAAAGAGTAATTATGCTCATAATAAAATGTAAAAAACAGGAGATGGCAATGTCATGTAGTTAACATCCAGCCATACATGAAGCATGTGCTGAGGAAATTTAATGTCTTCTGAGTTCAAGTCCAATACTCTAAACACAATTACAAGGTAAAGAATTCCATTTGTGCATAAATAATAGTATGTCATACACATATTCCCCCCCCCCCTTGGCACATGCAATACATCATTTTCTATTTGAGGAATTCACGTATCCAAAAATGTGGCAGACAGAATTCAGTGACTTTTTTACTGAACCTGTAGTCTTACAGTAGGAAATATTACTTTGCAGTTACAAAATACATTTATTCACTCAAGTCTCACACTTCAGCTTGCTCATGTGCTCAACTTTAGTCCCAAAAGTACAGTGACTTAGTGGTTCCTGTGTTTACAGGCTCAGATTTACAGGAATAATAAAAGGCATTTGTGTTGTGTTTGGTGAATGTGTTTCATTATGCACTGTTGTTACGTTTACCCGTAGGAAATCCCTTGCATTAGATACACTACAATCACACTTGGGGCCAGTTCATGTCCTCCTGGGATGAAACCCAGTGTAAGGGACTAAGAGAAAGATCTTGGCAAGTCACAAAGTCCCTTTTAGGCTCTTCAGAGGCCAGGCAGAAAAATCTGTAAAGCCACCCCCTCAGCCACGTGCTGAGACTCTTGCTCTGTCAGTGACTGCCCCTCTACTACTGTAAAAATGAAATGAAGATATCTGAAAGAGTGTAGCTACTGTAAAGGGACTTTATATGAGGTTTAATTTCCTGAGAATATTTCAAATAGAAGACCCAAGCAAACTATGCATTTCCATTAGTGTCATTACTTTCCTAGAGCAGCAGAACAACAAACCAGTGATGATATGATGGCAAGACTTTATGCATACACAGTCAACCCAAAACTCTAAAAATTTAAGCCCCTTATAAGAGAATGATGCAGAGAAATACTGCATCCCTCAGTCATCCTTTAACTGCAATATCCTGATCTTAACAGGTATGACCTGGGATTCCATTCACCAACCTTTGTTCATATCTGAACCTGAAAGCTGCCATCCTTTTCTGGTATGAGGATAACTAACATGCAGCTCTGTTTTGGGAAAACTCCTTCCACCTACCCCCTACATCTCTGCCAAAGTACGGATGCCTGTGCTGGGGTCTGACTCACATTGCTGCCCACCTTCAGAAGGCAAAGTTAATGCAACTGGGTCACCACTTCCACCAGCTCTACATGGTACTTTGTTAGATGAACACAACTATCAACTATCTAAACTTGTTCTCTAATCTAAGCATTCATTCAGCTTGATCTGTTCACATGCGTGTTAAATTGGAAATGGTCTGACTTGTAGGCCCTTTAAAATGGGAGTTTGTGTCACCACTTATTTAGCAAGGCATCTACCTATTACCTAATGTTAATATCATCTGACTTAAAATGGTAATGAGCACTTAGAAAAATTCCGATCCATAGATTACCAGAGACCCCTAAGAAATAGGAAAATAACACCCACAGGATTCCCCTCCCCCATCTCCTAGGAATATTTCAAATATTTCCTGACATATTTCTTAACAGCTGCGTTTTTGGCAGATGTCCTAGTGCTGTACATATATTGTGGTGAACATGCAGTTATTTAGAAATTTGCTTTTAATTATCAGACAAATCAACAGCTGCAATACTACACTAGCAGAATGACTATAAACTCTAAATTAAAAAATGGTGACCACTTTAGTAAAGTGAGCTTTAGTAGAGCAGGGGACTCTGCAAAGAATTGATGGTGGAAGCATTTAGAAAATTGAAGGATAATGGGATGTTATGTCCTGCAATTCCTCTTTTTAGCCTTTTGCTTCCTACACCACTTTTAACCGAAAAGCAAGACAAAATGCAAAGGGACGGCTACAGGGAGAAACAAGACTACTGACTCTCTTGCTCTCTAGGTGTCTTAGCCTGTTTCTGTCCAGACCACAGACCCTGCTCATAGTGGCAGCAGGAGACTCCTGATGGTCTTTAGAAAAAGAGACCATTACTGTAATCCTTGTGCCACTAGTGAAAGCCTCTTAGTACCTCCCAGCAAAAGTACCTTTGCAGTTTTCCTTCCGTCTTCAACCTGTGCTTATGGATTGCTTATTTCCAGTTTTGTGGGGTCTTGGCTGTTGTTGTTGTTTGTTTGCTTGTTTTCCAATTATTCTTTAATCCCACTTTTGTGAAGCCCTTTACATACAGAGCTTTGCACCACCAGCCAGGCCTACACAGCAAAGCAGGTGAAATGACTTGCAGGATACAGAGTTCAGTAATTTTTCATTGCTTTCTTCCAGTCTGCGTGTGCCTATTCCACCTCTGAGTGCACAAGGACATTAAACAAGTAATTCTGGGAGAACATGAACTGAGGAACCCTGGTTTCCCACAGACTTATACTGAGGCTGATAATGAGCTGTAATTGAAACTTTTCTCATTACTAAGACATTTATATGGTCTCTCAACCATGTGAATCACTGTTTAATAAGAGGCAAGTTCATGTTACAGCCTTTGGGACATTTACAGGATCTCTCAGCCCTACCCAGCTGCCTATTTTCACGAAATAACTTAATTATATTTGAGATAGATTTGGGTGAAACTGTCCAACAGCTTCAAAAGTTATTGGAGAAGTAAAGGAGACACAGCCAAGCGTGATCACATAAAGGCCTGTTTCCATAGGAACCTAGAGGGAAAACAGCAATACAATTTGTGAAAAATTTCATTGCAGAGTCACTTTAATTGAAATTTTAAAAATATCTGACCAGCTTTAAATCATGTGCTGTAACACACGCTACATCTCTCCTGCCTTCCTCCATTCGGTACCCTGCCTCCAGACCCCTGCCTTCACGCACCCTGCTATCCTATACCCTGCAGGCACAAAAACTAAGCTTCTTAAAGTTAGGAGGTTGCTCTGCCTGTATTTTGTCAATCTCCCCTTCAGATGGAAACTATTTTTTTAGGCAAGGCAAGCTTCTCAGAAAGACATGCCAACCGTGACACTCCACTGCTTGCACATGTGTTAGGCACATGACAGAACTAACGCAAGGGAGAGTCCACGGGAGAAGTGGGTTACGGGACCACCTGCAGAACAAAACACATCCCAGTGCTTGTGCAGAGCAAAGCTCTGGCAGTTGGAAATGTTGGTCTTTGGCTGCTACGGTCATTTGGGGTTTAAGGCCATGGAGCAGATGGCAACCTGAGTGAAGGTGGTCAACATCTGGAAGGTGATGGTAAGTAGATTTTATAGAAGAAACTGCCACCCTCCTCTTTGTTATACCCTCTGCAGGTGTAACATCCATCTGAGCTATTAGCTCCCGTCTCCTGTGGCCACAGTAACCAGCACTAAAAATTACACCCATGTAGAACTCAGTAAACTGAAGTGTGAGACCTCCGAATGGAGGGAAACCGCTCTGCAAACATTTGTTAACATGAAGATCCTCGAAGTAAACGTCTGTCATTTATTTTCCTGGACACAACTTAAAGGCCGTCTGCCGCTGGGTCGTTCCCTGCCATGAGCAGAACCACTGGAGGACATCACCCCTCTTTCTCTCCATCTCGGGCAGGCTTCCCAAACTCCATCAGACCACCGACGCGGGCTCCACCCGGCACACGCTCAGGAGGCTGCGGGTCACCCCGCCGCTGCCGTGCGGCGCGGCGCTCAGCCTGCCGCGGCGGAGCGAGGGGAGCCCGGCCGGGAGGCGCCCGAGGCAGCCGGGGCGGGGAGGCCGGGACAGGGCGGCCGGGGCCGCCCGCGCCATCTTGCACCCGGGCGCCCCCTTTCGGCCGGGGCCGGTCGGAGGGCCCGGAGTGTTGTCGCCTCTCTCCCCGCCCGCCCGCCGGCTGCCTTCGCTGCCCCCTCCCGGGCCGCTCTCCGCCTTCTGCCGGCCGTGCCAGGCAGCCTCTCTCTCGGCCTTCACTACCGGGTCAGGCGAGGCGGGAGCGGCTTCGGCACCGACACCGACAGCCCTCCTCCTCCTCCTCCCCCCGTCGTGGTCGTCCCCTCCCTCGTCCCCTCCCTCCGCGCTGCCAGTTTGTCTACAACTA
>WTSP01017024.1:0-11070 GCA_025331215.1 Actenoides lindsayi
AGGGTAAAGGGGGAAAAAATGGAGTAGATGGCAAAGGAGGGAGGAGGAAGAGGGGAAGAGAATAGCCAATCAATATTCAATCAGCATATCTGAGCAGGAGTGCCTGCTTGTTGCAAACCAAGATATACATAAATAAGGTGCACAAGATGTTCATAGGAGCACCCTGAGCAAGTTGCCCTTAGAAGAGAGAAAAGAACAAGTATTATTTTGGTTTTACCTACATAAATGAGTGGCCTGCATTTCATGATGTCTCTGTGAGAAACCAAAATAACGTAACTATGGAAATGACAGGACTCTGGCACAGGACAAGGAGATGTGCCTGGGGTGTATAAAGCTGGAAACCAAAGTTACTCCTTTGTATCCAGCTAGGGTAGATATTTGTTCACACAAATACAGATCTAAGATTTCATTTTCCATTCTTTAGAAAAAAGAGCTGTAGAATGGTGTGAAAATTGACAGTATATGCCTGCTCCTTTGCTAGAAGAAAGTATCCAGAAGGAGGTAGATGTACGGGGGCAAGTAAAGAAAAAAATAAAAAAAGAGAAACTTTATAACTGAGAGGTCCTCAAGACAAAGGTGTTGCTCTGTGATGCCATGGCATTGCTCCAGCTTCTCCTAATGAAGTAGACAGCTCCATGTAATCTTACTGTCCTTGCCTTACCTCTCCTGGATATACTTTGTCTTCTTCAAGGCTGTCTCTCTTCTCTTCCCCTTGTTGTCTTTCTCCCACCTATCCCTCTACAATCCCTTTCAGTAATTTTTCATGTCATCGTTTTCCAACATGTAAAATGATTGTTTGCATGCCTGTAGCACTGTCCAATGTGCATATAAACCATACATTAAATAAAATACAAAATGTATGTATAAGAACAGGTAGTGAATGCACAGACAAGTCCTTATTTCTGCATAAGCCAAAGCACAGCTGTTCAGAAACTTGTTTCTCTACTCTGCCTGTGCCTCTTGTCACTGAAAGGTTGAAGGCTCCCACCAACTAGGATGTTTGCTAATGAAGAGTTTGAAGTTTCAAACTGATAAAGTTAAGAAGCACCTGGAATCTGCACTATAAGCTGTGAGAGGGGAGAGAAACATGGAGATGTGAATGGGGCAGAGATTTTAAGCACTTTCTGTTCTTGCATGCAGTGGGTATCAAAAGTATTTCCCAGTCTGACAGGGAAAAGAGCACTTTGTTGTTCTCATCACTGTCTGCTGTCCAGTTGTTTTTTCATACAGTTTCCTGGAACTGGAGAAGAGTGCAAAGGGGAGTTTTCTGTAGGTAATAGTCATAATGAGCTTACAATTAGATTTCAGATGACCTAAATATCATAAAGTTCAGTTGTTCTCACGACCAGTTTCATCTTTGTAAATAGTTGCACAGTCTACTTGTGAGATGAGATTGAAAAAGCCAAGTTTCTCTTGCTCACATATCAGTAATTTTACTGGAAGGTTATCCACATTTATGGAAAGCAATGGCTTGTTCAGGTCCCATACATTAGATTTTCCTTTCCTTGCCTTTATTTTACTTTAAGGTTAAGTCTAGTTTTCCTTCTGAATATACTGCATCACTGTGTCTGTGCCCATATTTATCAATAAAGCACTTCATGAATAATTTAAAACTACCATAAATGCAAAATATAGTCTATTGCTCATCAGTTTATTCAGATTCTGAGCTTAGAGTTCATGTCAGTAACATCTTTGGAAATTCAACTTTAAAAGAACTTGCATATGCTCTGTTCCAGCTTAAGTCAGTGTGTAATACCTCACTTCTTCAGTTCAGAAACCTAGACTGACCTGAAAGGCCTCACACAGGGACATGTTTTCACTAGCAGATGGCTGCAGCATTTTTAATGTCTTCTGTTGTGTTTTGTTGAAGTGATATCCCATGCTGAACTGTATTCTACTAAGACAATCCAAACAAAGTGATGAGGCAGTGAGTATATGACCGTGGGCGTGATGGGAAATGAGAACTGATGGTTAAAAAGAGCAGACATTGGCCTGTCCAGAGCTGGCTGAAGTTAATGGGCGTCTTTCCATGGTGTCAGTGGATTTCTGATCAGGCTTTATACATTCAATTAATAAAGTTGAGAGTTCTACTCTGCTCCCTTTAAAACTAAAACTTCACCCATCAGTAGTATATGCAAGAGACAAACCATTACGCAAACTGTGATTACATGTAATAAAGGAAAGCAATTCAATTTAGGTACCAAAACAAGGGAAATAAAGGTAAATTCTTAGAGAAATTGGCCACCTCCCTTCCTACATGCTGGCATGTGTCTACCATGTTTACTTCTCCCATTTACTGTTTTCTGAGACCCACAGAACAAAGCACTCGGAGAACAGTGGCACTCTCCTTGCCGAGGGGAGACTGAGACTATCTACAGCTGGTGGGTCTCCTGAGCATATATGAACTCTGTATCATGACCCAGCACTGTCTGGTGCATGAACTGAAAGATGTGAGGGCTTTCTGACATGAGACAAGAAAGGAAAGGAAAACCAAGATCTGTAGACACTGGAAGTATTTTCTGGTGTAAACAAAGTAGGTATTGTTTCTAGGATTTTGTCAAGAGAGAAAAATACCAGATTCTGAGCCATATTATGTTCTGATGCTTTGGAAGCCTCTTTGTATGTTAAAGGAGACACTCCAAACATACAGTAGAATAACTAGGTGGAAATTAGTTCATGGTTATTTATCAAAAATGCCTTTTCTTAGCTTTCCTTTCAAGATACCATAGTTATGGATGTAGTTCAGTGTTTCTGTGTTATTTTAGCTATAAAGATGCAGTAAAGATTGAGGCAATTCATTTTAATAGCGGTAAAAACAGACTTTGCTTATATTTCTACCCCCCTTGTGAATCTGTTTTTCCATATGTCACAGAAGTCAAACTTTCCTATAGCTTAGTTTCTGATTGCATATATAAACACACATATATAATTTATTTGTTTATTTATTTGTTTATTTATTTTTTAAGAAGAAAGAAAGGGTGTTCCTCCTTTAGTGGATGGTACTGCATCTACTGGACTAGGTGGTCTTTAAAGGTCCCTTCCAACCATTCTATGATTATATGATTTTATGATCAGAAAATATCTACCACAGACAAGACACTAGAATTCAACTTCTCTGAAGTGCTTACATGAAAAAGAATTTAGAATAAAAAAGTGTCTTTTAACTGCATGTAATAAACACAGAAAAGACAACCCACTTGCAAAAAGAAGACATTTTGATTAAAGGAGCATTTGGTCAGTGAGCATTAGTTTGTTTTAGTTATACGAAGAAATGATGGATTGTTTGTTTATAACTGAACTGAGCTAGCTTTCAACTGTTCTTGATAATTAGAATTAAAGGAAAAGATGTGGAATGGTCTGTGTCTGACAGAGAAATGTAACAATACAGAAATCTGCCTAAAAAGCTATTAAAGGAAGATTATCCTTGGACCCTAGTAAAATGCTGATACATTTTTCTTTTAAAATACTACATGAAAATGTTGCTAGCATTTTGCAGCCTCTGCTATCTCCTGGAGGAAAGGATATTACTTCCCTTCCTTTGGAGGGAAAAACAAAGGGAATGCAAAATGTCTTGGGAACCCAACCATGTGCAAAGTGATGTTTTACAGAGGCTAAAGGACACTACTATATGCTGTTTAGTCTGAAAGCTTTTAAAACGCCAGATACAGACTCCATCCTTATTTTCAAGATTATAGCCAGTGATCTGGAAAACCAATAACATTCAGCCGGACTATGTGAGCAGGGGATCTAGGAAGGAGCTACTGAAAGCTGTTTGCCTTGCTTTTCATATCTCCAGGTTTATTGCCAAGAAGAGTGAGAGGATGGGAATGTCCCAGTATCTGCTTAGGTGGCCCTACCTCTGTGGAAGGAAAGGAGTGCAGCTGCACCACACTGTTGGTGGTTTGAAGAACACCTGCTGCTCTAGCTGCAACTCTGGTTGGAAGAAAAACTGCAAAAGCAGCTGTGAGTGTGAAGGAAAAAGGGACATACAGTAAAAATCAGGGCAGGGCTGTGTCTGGAGCCCCATGAAGAATGAGCTGAAATGACTTCCCTGCAGATACTGTAGGAAAGGAACAAGAGTTGTCATTACATTGTGCCGATGCATGGCCATCACATCCAGCGTACAGGCCTCTTGAGAGTCTCAGACACAAAAAAATAAGGCTTTACATCTGACTGACACACTTCCCTCTTCTTGTGTGTTTACTGAAAAAGGGAGATCTGTTTGTGTGGCACCCCTCAGATTGAGTTGTTCTGGAGTTGTAGACTACTTCAAAGCTCTTCATGATGAAGGACAGCTATCAATGTAGAATGAATGCACTTGAAAATTGAATACTACAACTGTGTTTTGAATGAAAACAACATGGTCTTGCTTGCAAGTTTGGTATGTGATTAACAGCTCTTTGGAACTTTGCAAATATGATATATCTATTGTCAAACTATCTGAGCAATTTAGGACCCATGTAATGTATCTAACTAGGTCCCTGGAAAGGCATTTCACTATTGTATATTCTTTAGAGCCTTCTTAAAAGCACTAGTTTAAAAATAACATTGCAGAAAGCATCATGTTCCACTTCTAGGGCAGTTTTGAAGTGTAGCCACCTCTGGGCTGAAATGTGTCAGCTGTTTAACAGTGCTGAGTTAATCCTGCCTTCCATTTTGGGAGAAGCGAATGACACAACATATAGATTCAAACTGTAATAGGATTTTATATGAAATATTGCTGTTTACCTTGGGCTTCAATCAAGAAATTAGAAAGGAATCCCAATTCTATTGATTTTCACTGAAAAGTAAGTGTTACTTCAGAAAAAATTATCTTCATTGAGGATCTAAAAATTGGCAAATGCTCTGTCTTGGTTAAATCTTTCTTGTCTTGTGAAAACTTAGTTTTCCAAACAGTGTTTTGTCTTACAAAATATGTTATAGTGTTTCTGACCTGGTTTTAGATTTCACCAATTTCTTAACATGACATGGCTTTTTTGAGAGATCATTAGAGCCGTCATTATTCCTTCCCAGTATTCTTGTTTTTTACCTACATGAAAACATCTGATGTACAGTGATAAAATAAGCTTCATTCTATATATGCTGATTCCTCTAAATGCCACTCTTCTTGCACATTGCCTTTCAGATACAAAGTGATATTATCTAGTAATACTAACTGTTATTACAGATTCCTTCTTTTCCAAAGCATTTTGGAAGCTCAGTGTTACTCTGAAAGCTTCCCTGGCTCAAGCTCCTCTGTTTTTTTCTTCATCCAAAATGCAACATTTGAAAATTAAAGACACAACATGTCTTCCAAGGTTTTAATTACATTCAAACCTATTAAGATGAATTAGATTATATTTTTTATATGTTAAGTGATTAAACAGGACTGACACCCAAGGCAGTAATGCCCTGAATAACAGAAGAGGTAAGATCGATTTATTTGAGAGATTTTAAAAAGTATCTCAACACTTTTGTCAATAATTTGTACATATACATGAATATCAGTATGTGCTGTGTCTGATTTTTGGTTTATGTTAGATAAGTCAACATGTCCCATACATAGAGTATGACAGCCAAATCAGGACAGAAGATAATATCATTCTATTGCCATGTAATTTTTTTGTGGTTTGTGCATGTGTGGTGTCTCTCATTTATTAATTTGTATTTCTTGAAGTTTTTTCCATTCTTTAGACTATTACGGGCATGGGAGCCTAACTAACTGCTTCCTACATTTCAACTTTTCAAATTTAGATGACTTACCAGGAAATACTGCTTAGTTTCATTAAGGTTAACTGACATTAACAAAAATAAGCATTCTATCTACCAAAGGTGGTTTCACTTTCACCTTTACTCTGCTTTATTGCAGTAAAAGAGTCTAGGTTATTCACTAGATAAGAAAGGTAATATTTTAAGGCATACAACTATCATAGCTATTTTAGATGGGGATTTGGGTATGATTGATTAGGCACATGCAACCTAAGGGTTTAATTTCAATGTATGACACTTTATTTTTAATTAAAAAGATGACAATGTGTAGCCAAACTGCTGTAACCTGTTACTCTGTCAGTGTGAGCAGTTTAGGCCTGAAAGCATGTCCTGGGCTGGTATTGAAAAGGATATTACTATTAGAATTTTTATTATAGAGCTTGATTTCTCAACCTCATTAGAGGTACTGCAGATAGATGTGAGTTCATCAGTGGGCTTTATGGGCCAATGGGCCATAGTTGTTCTGTGAAATCAGTAGTTAGGAGCATAAACTCTGCTATGGATATAGGCAGAAGATATCAAAATAGTATAAATTTGGGGAATGTGGTCCACATGGTGTTTTCAGAAGTTCTTTTCCAGTCATCTGTTCACAGGGGTTCAGAGGCTTGTAATTTCTACTCAACATTTGAAGTTGTTCTGAGGTAGGTTAAAGACAACACATCATAACAAAATCAGTCAAATTTTCAGTTTTTCTGTGATGCCTCTGAGCTTGCAAAGGCTTTCATGCTTTGAGAAAATCTATTTGGGGTTTACCTAGGACACCCAATACATGATCAAGCACTTACTGTACAAAGCCAAACTTGAGCCAAGCCCATACTGTGTTATGAAATCTATTCCTCCTTTTCAGATCCAGCAAGAGAATTATCTGCTTACAAAATCAACTTTCCAAACCCAGGAGTATGTCATGCTTACTACTGCATTTTTGTGGGGCATCTACAGCTCTGAAACACATGTAAGTGAAAGTGGTGCTAGAACACTTCTACTTGATCTGATTTAGTTAAATAATGATATGACGTTTGCCAGTGTTTGCAGTTAGGTATGTTTTCTGCCTCCTTTTTCTCAGTCACCTCACAGTCTTAGGGTTACTGGACCATGGCTTTAGGTCTAAATTCAAAGCTACAAAAATAAACATGAATAATGACTTCATCTTACCTCTATCCTCTTGCAACTCAAGCATTTAACCAAAAATCAGGTTATTGGAGGTTGTTCCATGGTTTGGAGCCAGATACCTTTCTTGTTTTCAAAGAAGACAGAAATTCCTTTTTTCCTTGAATATGGAGAAATCAAGGAGAAACTAACTGTTTACTCACAACTTCAAACTTTTTTCACTTCTCAGAAAAAGCTGTTTAAACTTGTTCTTATTTCCATTCTCTGTGGATCAAGCTTCATGTGTCCCATCTTTTCAAAGCTTTCCTATTGTTTTTGTTCTTTCACTATGAGGTAATTGATCCTTCAGAGAATGAACTCCCACCAAATCACTTGGTACTGTTGTTCTGGGAGCAGAGACTGCCTGCATGGATGCAAGGGCCATGTTTGTTTCAGCTCTAAATGTACTTATCAGAGAACACTGGCTTCCTTGCCTACAAACTGGCTGTTATGTTCATGGGTCTTCATCCTGATGGTGCAACCCAAGCCCTGTCATTATCTTACAGCTGAATGAAAGAAGTTTACATAAAATAGACAGAAAATCTTGTAAATTACTGCAGTGAGCATATGAATGTTAGCATCCAGGATTAACACATAGAAAGATATGTGTTAAGTTTTCCCAGCACATCTGGTTTCTAGGCATCAGTCTTAGAGTTACAATTCCTCAAACACAAATAAGTAATAAGTGGATAAGTAGGTATTAGGATGCAGATGTTTTACTCTTCCACTGACTATTAACCCGTCTCTGCATTTTATTAATTGCATCTAAGCTTTTTCATAGCGTAGAAAAGAAATATTAATCCAGCTCACTGGAACAGGCTGCTGCTCACATTGGCTCTACCTATCTGAGTTGTTTATTCTCCCACATTTAACACTGTTTTTATCCCTCATATAACTCTTCTGAAACATCCCCCTTCTTTACTCCAAAAGTCAGGGTGCACTGCTCTTCCTAAGTTCTTTGCAGAAACATTTGCTTCAACTTTGGTGAAAGTTCATGCAAAGCTTTTGACAAACAGGAATAGGATCGGCCCTTACTGAAAGAGGTCATGAGGTCAAAAGGTCCATAATGCTTCTGGTTTGTGCCCTGTGCCAAAATGCTGCTGCAGAAAAGCTTTATTTTTTAACCTATCCATATTAAGAGCACTAGGCCAATCCCTTCCCATCCAGAACTATCCGTAGAAAGAGTTTGGAATACAAGGAAAAGCTTCAGTAGTTCAGACTGTGAAAATCACATTCCCTATCTCCCCAGATGGCCTAGAAAGAACCGTCAGAAAACACACATTAAAGATAAGCTTTAAATTTCCAAGGAAAATATACTGTGGAATCCTAGCACATCTGTGGCACTTTCTCACTCTGCCGAAATGATGCAGTGAATTGAAAAATGTCATACTGAGGCCAATTTTTCATCCTACCACACATAGGATTTTGGAGTCAGTCTAGTGAATCCATTGTTGTTAATAGCTCTAAATTTACACTGTGGCACTGGAGATGAGACTGAACCACGATCCCTGAGGCAACATGGGAATAGGCCCCTTGTATTGAATACTTAAGCTCCTTGCCACTCTTTTGTCTTCTTCTTCTAGATTTTCTATTTCAGAGTAGCATTCTGGCCTTGGTAAAACAGAAGATGAAAAATACAAAGACAACAAAATAATTCCAAGATCTCAGCAGCTTAATTATACCACCATCTGTTTAAACGAATAAAACATTAAAGAAAACAAAAGTTGTGGTTCAAGAGCTACCTCTGAAAAGAAGAAACAGAGCTATAGTTGAAATTCTATGCAACACCCTTTGGATCAAAATATTATGACAACAAAAAATAGAAGTGACCACATTTAATGGATATTTAAACAGCTAGACCATGATTCACATTCCTTACTGTTGTTTGGAAGGGAAACCTGAGGGAAGAGAAAAGAGAGGGAAAGAAACCTTGTGTTAGGCTGGTATACACCAGTGGATAAATGGCTGACATTTGTAAAGCTGCATTGCAGGGGAGCTTTTAACACTTTGTCACTGCCAGCTGATGTCTCTTTAAGCATCACTGCCAAGAAGCCAAAATGGGAAGCAGGTGCAGGGACAGAGGCACTGAATGTGGAAAGGGAGAAGAAAAGAAAAGGAACAGAACTTCTGTTGTTGAAATTCTGTTGCTTTCATTAAAACCCAAACAAAGCTTTACTTTAAACTTGAATAAAAATTTCTAGTATGGTAGACTCCTGTCTATCCAGTCTGACAATCCTCTTACATTTATGCATTGAGTGAAAATATTTTTGTTGTATTGTTTGTTTAGTTTTGATTTTTTTTGTTGTTTGTTTGGTTTTGGATTTGGGGTTTTTTTGGTATTTTTTTGGGGTTTTTTTTTTGTTGTTGGTTGGTTGGGAGTTTTTTTGTGGTTTTTTTCTGCAAAGTCACGGATTGATTGAGAATGCTGTATACTGCTTACAGCAGCTTTCCTGTGGAGATGGAGAGCATCTGCTTTTCTTAATGCCCCTTGCTCCACACCCCAAGCAAACTGCTTTTTACACATTCCCACTCCCATTAGTCTAGGGCCTGGGAACAGAGCTGTTTCCTCAACTGAAGTCTCAATCTTCACTGTGCTATGTCACCAGTTCAGGACCTTAGTACACTGCTGTCTGATAGGATGCATAGCAGGAAACATTAGGTGCTAAGAATTTACTTTCTTAAATACACTAATGCAATGTGCCACTCGTGATTTTGTGAAATGTCTTCTGTTCCTTTTCTTAAAATCAGTTATAAAAAGCAGGAAAAGACAGGCATTGTCTGGACTGTAGAGTAATGGTAAGATCTGCAAGAAACTGTGAAAGGTCTTGGTTAGCCTTGGGATACTTCAAGGAGGAAATAAATTCCCCAATCATAAGGAAAACAAGACCAAAAAAACACTTTTTATGATGGAAAAAACCCCAAACCTTGAAACGCACATGGCAGAAGGTGGGAAGCTTTTCTTCAATTCTTTGCTAAGAACTTTGATTTTTAGTCATTTAGTAGTTACTGTTCCCACATATTAGAGAAAAAATGTGCCACTTGAATTTAGGCTTCCTTATTGTTCTAAACCCCTTAAGAAATTCCCACTATTCCCAGTTAAAAGATTTTCCTTTCTGTTTAGCTTTCCCTATAAAGAAAAGGCGATAGCTAAAGCCAGACCAATCAAAGAAAAAAAAAAGCAAAAATGGGCGCTTCTGTATGCCTTGTGTTTTAAAATAATTCCCTTCTCATATTCTAAATATTATAAATGACAAACCATGCTTTAAGGCAGATGATATTTATTTGTTTCTCTTCTTGTATCTCTCAGAGGAGATTGTTGAAACTAATTTGATCAATGTCTGGCTGTTGTGCAGTAACACAGTCTTGACAATGCCGTGTTTTTCCAGTTATACAAACTGGTTATTCTGAAGGAAAATGATTTCACTTTTTCAGGTTATATTGCATATTAAACTACTTTTGCATTTACATTGACAGTGAAATTTTATTCTCTTTAATTTTCTTTAATATCCAAATACTTCTAACTCTCTTTCTTTCAAAAGTGTCCAGGAAATTATGAACTGAGATTTAGAAGTGTCCATTTTCTGTCACTCACCTTTTCTTTTTAATGGTGCCTTGTTTGGGAGGTGCTAAGGGACTGCTTTAACGTGATATTATTCCTCTGGGTCAACAGGGAACATTCAGTCTGCTTCATTATAAAAAGTGTACAAATGCAGCATGGTTCAAAAGAGAGTTTACAAATCAACAATGAACTCAGCCTGAGTGCTGCTCAGTGTGTGTAAGCAGTTCTTCAATTGCTGAAATTTATGTAGACGTTGTAGGATTTTCAAAGTAACTGCTCTAAGCTTTAAAGCTCTTTTCTCCAACTATGGAGATGTAGTCTTTATTATGACAAAAGTGGAGATTCTCAAAAGAATTACTCCAGTAGCTGGAGTTAGAAGGCACCAGAATCATAGTATTATACAATCAGAGAATGCTTTGGGTTGGAAAGGACCTTAAAGATCATCTAGTCTGAACACCCCTGCCATGGGCAGAGACACCTTCCCTAGATCAGGCTGCTCAAAGCACTGTCCAACCTGCCCTTGAATGTTTCCAGGGAGGGGACATCCACTACTTTTTTGGGCAACCTGTTCCATTAACTCAACACCCTCACAATGAAGAATTTCTTCTTAATATAAT
>WTSP01017025.1:0-14957 GCA_025331215.1 Actenoides lindsayi
CATCTCTCTGATGAGGAAAGGCTGAGAGCCCTGGGGCTGTTTAGCCTGGAGAAGAGAAGCCTGAGAGGGGATCTTATCAATGTTTACAGATATCTGTGGTGTGGGTGTCAAGGAGAAGGGGACAGTCTCTTTTCAGTGACCAGGTAATGGTCAAAAGTTGGAAAACAGGCAGTTCCACCTCAACAGGAGGAAAAAGTTCTTTGCTGTGAGGGTGACAGAGTCTGGAACAGGCTGCCCAGAGAGGTGGTGGAGTCTCCTTCTCTGGAGACTTTCCCAATCCTCCTGGATCTGTTCCTGTGTGGGCTGTCCTGGGTGACCCTGCTCTGGCAGGGAGGTTAGACGGATCTCCAGAGGTCCCTTCCAACCCCTACCATTCTATGATTCTATGAAGGTTGTTTCCAACCTTAATGATTCTCTGAATCGATGATTCTATAGTCACAGTGGCTCCTGAAGACACTGCACACCATCTGGAGAGTTCAAGTTTTTCCCTGCTGAATGCTAAATGTCATTAAATCTATTTCACAAATGCTTGCACAGGTTTTTCACCACTCTTAACCTTGTTCAGTGGGAAGAAATCTGTTTAGTCTACGGGTCTGGTGTCTGCCACCCCTCACCCACCTCTTGTATTATTGTGTGAGACAGCCCACCTCAGTAAACAGGAAGAGAACCTGCAAGTTCCATTGACTTTGCTGATGGTGGGCATAGTGATTTTAAAAGTATGCATCATTTTAAAAGGTTATATCTAAAAAAATAATCATAAAAAAAATAAAAGCAAAAGAAAATAACAGTATGAAACTTTATTTGGGGGAAAAAGCATCTATGTTCAGGAATTATGCTTTGGATGCATCTTTGCTGATCCATGTGAGTATTATGCTTGAGAGAATGCTGCACCATCTCAAGATAGTAAGAGTTTGGGGTTTTTTTCCCCTCCCTTCAAACTTGTCTGGCTTATTAGTTTGGATATACAAGACAGCAATGACAGCAGGTACCAGTGTTTGGATATCCAAACATATATTATGGATAGTTACTGGCACTTCAACTCGCTCAGAATTTCTGCACTTGATGTCATGACATTTGTCTATGTTCTATATACTCAGACTTTAAAAGCCAGGAGATGTAAAATTCTCTCCTCGAAATCATCTGGGAAATCTCTCCTTCTGTATTTGGAGATAGAGAAATATCTCCTGTTGAATTCGCTTAAATTATCCGCTTTTAAAACTGATTTGTCCTTCTTGATATCTTCAGAAATGAGTTTGCAAAAAGGTCTCCAGCTATTTTTTTCTTTTACCTTTTCCTCTTTTCCTTTTTTTCCTTTTCCTCTTTTGCTTTTCCTTTTTATCTTTTCCTTTTTCTTCTTTTCCTCTTTTCCTTTTCCTTTTTCTCTTTTCCTTTTTCTCTTTCTCTTTTTCTTCTTTTCCTCTTTTCCTTTTCCTTTTTCTCTTTTCCTTTTTCTCTTTCTCTCTCTCTTTTTTTTTTTTTTGGTGGACAGCCACACAAGTGAGTTCAGCAATCACCACTGTTAATGAGACTACCTGCAAGTACTAAAGACTGCAGGATCAGACATCACGATAGTAACAATTTCCACGCTATGCAGTTATGAAAGGGAATATTGTGCACTGTTCCTGGGTGAGAGAAGATGATCATCTCATCATCCCAGAAGATGGGAAAGTGGTTTGTTGATTGACAATCATATTGACATACTGGGGTTTTTTTAAGAAGATGACCACAAAAAAAGTTTAAGAAATGTGATTTTAGTCTATAAAACTAATACCCTATCATTCAGAAGATGAGAAGGAGAGATCAAGTAAACAAAGCAGATAAAACTGAGTTGTTTTGGGGATTGGATGTACTGGATATGTGCAGAGGTCCGTGTCCTAAGATGCAATTCCTTACACCTATGAGGGTGGTGGAACACTGGAACAGGTTGCCAAGATGGTGGAGGCCCCATCCCTGGAGATATCCAAGGTCTTGATGAGGCTCTGAGCAACCTGAGTTAGTTGAGGATGTCCCTGCTCACTGCAGGAGGGTTGGACTTGATGACCCTTAAAGGTCCCTTCCGACCCAAACCATTCTATGCTTCTATTCTATGGTTAGTGGCCATGATGCCAGCTTTTCCATGTAAGATCATAAAGAAGTCAGTAACGAGGTGCTCCCCTACAAAGTAAAACTGCAAGATTCTTAAGCAATTAGGACTTGAAAATTCTTAAGTGGAGAGGATTAAGGGAATACAAGATTATAAATATCAAGATGTAATAAACCAGATTTTTGTAGAGGGCTCTTATAAAGTAATAACCTCTATTTTCAGCGTTAGCCTTTCTTTAGAAAACATTCCAGAAATGAGAACCTTGTTTTTCTGCAGGCCAATTGCAAAGGCATCATCAGGTCGTGGACGGGGCCAAAGGAACTTTTGTCAGTGGTGATGGGATATAGACTTAAAGTGACTTCTGACAGCAATTATTTGCTATGCAATTATTGATTGTTATATAAAATAAAAGAAAATCATGCAAGTGAGTCTATTCAGAGAGCAGTATCACTGTAGCACCAACCCCTCTACATGGGAGCTAAGTCAGAAACTGAGAGAAAAAAGGAAAGAATTCACTGAATTTGCTGAAGTTTACAAGTTACACCTTTTAGTTTAGCAAAAAAGCTGCTTGTTGGCAGTGCCTGTAGTTAATAGCCCAAGAGGATTCAAACTGTTTGTTGGTTGGGAATTGTACGTACTGCTCCCATTGGAACATCCTAAAAACCTGCAGACTGTTGCTGAGTATGAAACTTTGCTTCATCCTTAAGTAAAGAAATGAGCTCAGAGTATTTACAGTTCTTTACTTCTGGCAGTTCTTCTGGTTGCAAACTCTCTCATCTGTAACACACCTGAATTTTCTCAAAACCCAGGAAGTTCTATTGAATATCACAGAATGGCTTAGGTTGGAAGAGACCCCAGAGATCATCTAATCCAACCTCCCTGCCACGGGCCGTGGCCCAACTGAAAGGTGGTGTACATTTTGTGATCCTATCTAGTTCCTCATATCGTGGGTTACTCGTGGTAGGGTGATTTTCATTCTCGTTATTACAGGGCTCTGTTTGAAAAGAAACACACACCAAAAATCTCACTCGTTTGCATTTATTTGCAGCTGTGAACAATGCTATACTTGGTTGGGGTTTTTTTTTAAATTATCTTGTACCACAACATAGGCAAACATGAAAATACAATTCGTGGGTTTCGTTAAACTTGTTCTCAGCTGCTCTGCTATCATCTAAAATCACCTGTTTTGCATAACAAAGAATCCTATAGAATTTTTTAAAGTATTCATGCTCGTCTGCAGCAATATTTTTCTCATGTCTAGCCACTGGTTATGGAGTTGTTTCCAACTGAGTTTGCTTACCCGTGGTAATGGAAACTGTCATCATTAATCAGTAGAAGGTGTTTTACTTGAGCATAACTTGTTTACAGGGTTTGCAGAAGAAAGAATTCAGTGTCTGTGGTATCCTCCCTCTCTTTCTTCATCCTAGAAGAAACAGGAATTACTGTGTATACAAAACAACATCTCCTTTACCACCGGTATAGTCCCACCCAGGAGGAAGAATTCATTGTGTGTTGCTGGGTAGCAGCATTTCACTGCTTTGTGTAAAATCCACCCAGGCAACCTTTCAACAGCACTTGGAACCACGTACCCATGTGACTTACCCTGCTGCTTCCACTCGAAGAAAACCAGATTCATGTTTTCCCTTTCAGTCGCTAATAAAGCCTGAACTTTAGCAACATGTAATCAGTTAAGTTTCTGCTGTTGGCTTTAAAGCAACAGGGTTTAGTCTTTGACCAGGAAAAACGCTCACGGGGTGGGCTGCTCTTTGGTAGGACTACAGCTGAGATTTGTATTTTATCCCTCTCTTTTCTTCTGAGAGCAACGAATCCCACCGGTATCAGCGTAGGCTGGGGAGTGTTGGAAAGCCACGTGGCTATCTGCACCAGCTGGGCTCTGTCACTCGCTTGCTTTTGCATGTTTATTTAACCTGACTCTGATGTCGCAGATCTCCAAGAGCACAAGAAAATGCATATAGGAGATTTATACATCCCCAGATTTAGTACCGATGGAAGGTTTAACTAGTTAATGCGCATTCGCTCCGCCTTCCACGCCTTACTGGTTCCAGCATGGAACTCGTACCATGGGATGCAAGTTGGTCTGTGATGGAGTGTCTGTGAAGAGCTGTGATCTTTCAATAGAAGAAGAAAGAGGGCTTTTAAATGTATCTTGCACTTAATGATCTCTCCTCTGACCCACTGAACCTTCACACTGGTTTCCAGCAGAGGGAGTATGTGAAATGAAGATGAATGAGCGGTAGGTAGCTTTGCAGTATTAACACACACGCTCACCTCAAAGATCCCTGGAAAGATATGGCAGAGTTAGGTTTACGTTTTGGACACGTCCCACACAGAAGAAAAACAGTTTGCTAAAACGGGTAAAATTCTCCTGTGGCTCGGCTTTGATGACATCAAAACACATAACCTTACGTTTACAAGGATCAGATGTTTTTATGAGTAAACTCTGAAAAAAAACAAAGTCTGCACAGAATTAAAACATTAGGTATAAGACATGGCCTGAAATTATGTTTCTGACCAACGGAGGGGATTTCTTTGACCTGACTCCCTATTGTACTGCAATTCATTTTTTTTTTTTTTCTCTAGGCTGTCCCACACTTGACCTTTATCAAAATCCGTGAAGCACTTCAATCATTTCTTTCAGCAGATGCAAAAGTCCAAGCTTAGTTCTCAGCTTCCTAGCTTGTGCTTCTCATCTATACATTGTATTTTCAGTGGCTTTATTTCCTGGGGTGGGAGAAGAACAAACATCTTTTTTTCTTTTCCAATCCTGAATGCAGCCTACACCCAAGCAATTACCTAGAGTACACAAAGCAGAAAACTTCTTTGTTGTCAGAGCCGCAGTGCAAGCTGGTAGGCGAACAATCTGCTGCTTAGATTTGCTTTCCACAGGGGTATGTCTTTCCTGCATAGAATTGCTGTTGCCAGAATAGCGTATGTGTTTTATAAACAACCTCACTTAACAGAAATAAAACCTACCAGAGAGTTACTTTTTTGACCCACAGCCAAAGAAGTGATGGTGAAATGATTTCTCTCTTCAGGACCAAGTGTCCACCGGTTCCATTTTTACTTCTGCTGTCCTAAGAAACAAGCGAGCCCCAGTGGTTTTCATTCTAACACTTTTAGGAGCCAATGCAGTGTGGCATCTGTTCTTCTTTCAAGCAACACCTCTATTTTCCAGGCAAAACTCCTGTCCTCACACTCCATGACTTTACACCAGGGACGCTCCTTTGAGACAAAAATGTGTTCGTGCTGAAACCAGAACTCACAAGTCCGAGAGAAATTTCTTGAGATAGATCTCTGCTGAAGTGGGAAACTGCTCCGTTGATGTTATTTTTGTCAGTTCTCTTCCAGCCAGTTCCTCCAGCCTTCTCACCCCCTGCGTGGAAACTAAGCTTCAACTACGCTATTTGAATATCCCAGTGTCCTACTACTCACAGCTGCAAGCAGTTTCGGCCTTTCACTCTTGACACCACTGAAAGGGAGTTCACCGATTGTGTAATGTGGGTCGGATCTGCTTTTAGCAGATGTACCTCCTGACTGTAGCTATGCCAACTCCAACGGTCTTTAACTCGCTTGAGAAAACCCTTCGGGATGGCCGGTTGCTACCTTAAACCACGGAGGGTAGGCGAAGGGGAACTAAAAGCCGAGGCAGAAAGCTCTAGTGGCGAACCAGCTTTCACAAGTGCTGCTCGGCTCCCTCCTCCTCCTCACCCCTCTGTACCTCAGGGTACCTCAGGCCGCGACTCACGTCCTCCCGGCGCCTGCCCGAGGCGGAGGCCCTGCCCGCCCTGCCCTTTACCTGAGAGGGCCGCACCCCGCCCGCCAGCTCCCCGGGCAGCGCTGCGGCCTCGCCTCGCCTTTGGCCTCGCGGCTGCGGGCGGGTCCTGCACCGCAGGTGGCTGCCGGGCCGGGCCGGGCCGGGCCGGGCCGGGCCGGGCGGGGAGGAGCGAGGCCGGGCTGCGGGCAGGTGGCTGCAGGTCAGCGGCTCTGAGGAGGCGCGCTCGGATGGGCCGCTGCCGCCTGACTCACTCGCTCCCCGTCCCCTCCCCGGGCGCTGCCAGCCGCGGGCACGGCTCTCCTGCGAGCTGTCGGTGCCCCGGGCTGCCCCGAGGCCGGCGAGGGAGGGCGGGCGCCTCGCTCCTCGCACGGGTGCCAGGTGAATGAAGGCAGCGCGGAACCCCTCGCGGAGCCCGGCCGCCGGCAGCGCGTAAGTCTCCGCGGAACGGGGGGGGGAGAAACCTCGGCGGCTCCGCCGCTCCCCGCGGTAGGAAACCTGGCAGGAAGCGGCGGCAGGTGCCCAAAGATGGACCCCGCGGGGGGCAGCCTGGCTGGGGGGGGGTGTCTCTCGCTTGACATGAAGCGTGCGGAGGCAGCGCCGCGTCCTGCGCCTCGCCGGCAGCGCTGGGCGGCCTCGGAGCGAGAGCGGGGTCCCTCCGGCCCGCCCGCTGAGGGCTCCACGCTGCCCATTCCCCTCCGCCGGGGTCCCGCCGCTTCCCCTCAGCCCCGTCCGCTGCGATTTCGCCGCCCGCCTCCCTCTTCCGCGACCCCTCAGCCCGCCGGGCCGGTGCGGAGAGGCGCGGGCAGCCTCAGCCGCCGGCTCCGTCTGTGTCGGGCCGCGGCGGAGCCGTTGTGGCCGCCGCCGTCGGGGGGGCGGAGAGGCTGCGGCCGCCGTCACACAGCCCGCCCGCGCCCGGCGGGACAGGGCCTTTATTTCCCCTTGTGTTGCCCGGAGCCGGTTTTCCCGAGAGCACAGGGAAGGGAAAGGCTTGGTCTGAATGCAAAGAGCCGTTGAATATAGCGGCTGGCGGCAGCGAGCGGGGAGACACAGGCACCGTTTTGCACGTAGAGAAAAAGGCTTCCCCGCCGTCCCCGTTTCGGGGTTTGTCGAAGGTGTGAATAAGATCGAGGCGAAGGGGGTTGTGCTCCCCGGGGAAGGCTGAGTTTGGCTTTCCCGTTCCTTCAGTGTCTTGCCAAATGCTGGCTGATCCTATGGCCTGGAATTGTCCTGACTTCTTCCTCTCTTTTAAGATATTTTCGGGCATGAGACCTGAAATACCATGAGTCAATTTTTTTCTTCCCCCCGTTAGCTTCTGTTGACAAACGTTACCTTTTAAAACAGTACTCTTAGTGTACTGACTTTTAATTGCCACCGGGAGATCCTAGGTCACTGCACGAGAATCTCTTCGATTCAACACTTTTTAAGAGTGCAATGAAATCTCAGCCGTGAAAACATCATCCTGCCAGTTCTGCTATACAATTAACTGAAAAAAAACCCCAAAACCCACATATATTTCACAGAATGGGTTGGGTTGAAAGGGACCTTAAAGATCATCCAGTTCCAGCCCCCCTGCCATGGGCAGGGACACCTCCCCCTAGAGCAGGTTGCTCAGAGCCCCATCCCACCAACCCGTGAACGCTTCCAGGGATGGGGCATCCGCAGCTTCTCTGGGTGACCTGTTGCTGTGCTTCACCACCCTCATAATAAAGAGTTTCTTCCTAATACCTAGTGTAAATCTGCCCTCTTTCAGTTTGCAGCCATCACCCCTCGTATCACTGCACTCCCTGGGAAGAGTCCCTCCCCAGCTTTCCTGTAGACCTCCTTTAAAGCCCAGAGAAGGCCACTATATGATCTCCCCCTATAGATACTAATTATTTGCGTGTTTTCGTGCTAGCTAAAACCCTAGGGTTTCATTGTTGGCTTGGTTTTGGGTTTTTTTTCCCCCTATCTAGTTGTGTTTAATTTGCATAAAATCACGCTTTATATGCATATAAATCCCCCAGCAACAGAACCATCGGCTAGAAGCGTGCAGTGGACTGAACATTACACCTTCTCTCTGAAAGTCAATTGTTGCTGCAGGTTGACACCCACAAGAAGTTTCTCCTCTCCTCCTGGTCTTCCATTCTGAACCTAACATGCCACGATCAGCTCCCATAAACCGCCCTTCAGTTAGCCATCATGTTCTCTACTCAGTGCTGTAGAGCCTCCTGTATCTGTCCTATTTAACAAGTTCATTTGCTTTATCACTCGCCTATCACTGGCTTCCCGAAATAGCAGCCGTGCAGCAAAGCCTGGTGGATACTGGTACAAGGCTGGTTATCATTTTCACATCAGAGTAATCTCTCGTTCCTCGTGTGGCCCTGCCAGTGAACACTGGGGTGCCAGTGAACACTGGGGTACCAGCCCTTTTCCACGCAACACGACGGGGAGTATTTTAATGTAAATTTTAAGTGGGAGTGAGCTCTCCTCGGCAGTTTCTACAGGGCAAAGATTAGATTACAGGAGGGGAAAAAATGTAGCCGTGTCACTGGCACTCGCTTCGTGGCCCTTTAATCATTGAGAGGAGGCAGTTTCGCGGCAGGACTTGGCTTATCATTAAAGGGAAGGGAGCAGGCGCATTTCGCTTCACCCAGTGATGAAGTCGGACCTTGCTGTGGTTGTAGTGATGGGTAATTCATTTGTCTATGTACAGACGTCAGGGTCTGTAAGCAGCAGAAGGTCTCGTGGCTTTGCTTTCACGACGACCTTGTGAACTTCGCCGGTGTTTTTGATTAACAACGTTTTCTTTCGCACGCGGGGTGCTCCTGGATGGAGAAAGCCTGATTCTTCATTGAGGAAAAAAAGAACGTATCACCTCTGCAGTAGTGGTGGTGGCCGTGTTGTTCCTAAGGTAGCGGACAGGAACACCAGCACCTTCTGCCTGCCACCCAGCCCTCCAGAGAAAAGGGCTCTGCTCACGTGCAGCCTGCAGTGATGCCAACCTCCTCTGCTCTCCCTTTCCGCGCGACCTTAACAGCCGTGAGTTACTGGGCTGGCAGATTCAGTCTTCGTTGTCGTGATGGAAGAGTACCAAAGTGGAATCAAAACAGAGCTCCGTAGGAGCGGGGACTGGGGCTGAACTGCTCCTGAGGAACTGAAAGTATCATTAAATTATGGAAATGTCTCGGGCAAATATTTATCGCCGTAGGAAAGCTATGGTTTGGGTTCAGCAGGACTAAGGGGACGTCGTCGGTGTCTAATGACACAAGAGACAATTTCTCCCTGTGAAGACTTAATTAATGGCCGTTGCCTCGTAGAGCATCTGCCTGTTCTGCTCCTGGTTTCAGAGGTACGTTGCCAGCACCACCAGTCTCTGACTGGAGCACCAAACCACACTGTGGATAGGGACCCTGCAGAGCACTCGCTGTGCAGAGAACGAAGCTGTCTTCTAATTCTGTGTTTATTAGTGCCACAGGTCTCTTGTCCAGTGCCCTAGTGTCCTGCACAGCTGGAGTGCATCTGTTCTCTTGCCCTCTGAGGTCTTGCTTCTTAACGGCAAGCACTGACGTTGGCTTGTTAACTGTAGTATATCACCAGCAATGCACTATTCTTTTATCTTTACGTTTTCAGATGCCTAGAAGCATCTTTCTGAGACTGTAGGTGCTGATGAACTGAACGTGCCTGGTTTGTACCCATCCAAAATGCTAAAGGACATCCATTTGAACAAGGAAACCCTTGTTGGAAGGCAGTAGACTGAAGGGCTGTAGCACACTCCTATAGAAAAGGCTACATCACTTCCCAGCTTTGCGTACTCTGAGAGTTAGCAATCACAGGAGATAAGGAAATTCAATCATAAACCACCAAAACATAACGTGTCCAAGGGATTAAACATACAGTCTTCTCTTACTGACAGATTTATGGTTCTGTACTATTCAAGAGAAAAAGAGAGGCTGTGCAAAAAGGTCAGGGAAGGAGACCGTTCAGTTACCCATTTGACTTCAGGGAAATATCTATTCATGGACAAAACTGTCCCTTAAGGAAGGAGGCTTTATCTGGACCGAAGCGTTCCTGTGGATTCTGATCATCCTAAAGTCAGCAGGACTCCCTCAAAATGACGTTTCTCCATCCATCAGCTTTGGGTTTAATAAGGTCAGGTCCTCTCAGTTTATATATATTTATTATTTTTATGGCCAATACTGGCACAAGTCCCTCCCCAGTGCCTTCTCAGGTTAGTGCTGCAGCCTCTCTCACTCCATCACCCCACACGAAGAGGGCTGAGCTAAGAGACACTCGCTCAGTGTGTGTGTGTGGTCTCTTACGATCATTCATGGACAGATCTTTCCCATTCAGCCTCAGATTAGATTAACGTTTTGCAGGTAGACGTGGATGAACCAGAGGGCAACGTAAGAGGCAGGGAGGTCTGCTCTGGGATACATTTAAAATGGAAGGTTTTAGAATTCAGCGTGCAAGTGAAGGCTGCAGTCAGGGCAGTAATTCCTGGGGCGCTTCGATTTGGGGTGTCTGTAAAGTGTGAACGCTGCGCCTCGTAGAATTCCGAGTGTGAAATGCCTGCATCTGTTGGATGAGTTGTAAGAGAGCGAAACGAAAAATCTTGGCCATTCAAAACCAAGCAAATGGAGTCTGTTGGCAGCTGGGGAACTGGAGACAGCCGCCTGGGCGCACAGCAGAAATGTATTTATTAGATGTGGCTACAAAACCTATCAACAGCGACGTTCCTGACGAAGCCGAAACTGAAATAATCATTGCCTCGATTTCAAAGGTGACCTTTTGTTGTGTTGATGCTGCTCGGAAGTCCCGTCCCTCCTGGTGCCCGCGCTCAGTGCAACCTCAGCTGGAGCCAACGAAATTCCTCGTGGCAGCAGTAGCTCGTCGCTGTAGGGGTTTAGCAAACAGAAGAGTGTCTCGGAGCCCTTCAAACAGCAGATGGAGTATCTCCTTTCGTGGACCGTGCTTGGAGCGTACCCGGGGAGGACGTGTGCCTTGGGGACGCCTTAAATGCTGGCAAACGTTGAAATGATTCAGGAGGGAAATGAAATCGATGACTCGGGCGTCAAAACAAGCGCAAGAGGGATTTTTTAGGAGCTTGTCACCACTGACTCTTGGTGACCTTGAAGGAGTCCAGTTAAGCGTTAATTGCAAGAGTATTGACTCAGGGCAGACGGTTTTTCAGCCTGTCTGTTGGTGTTCAAACCAACTGAGATAAAACAGGATGCTGATTTCTTCGGTATTTCTTCCAGCACGAGTTCTTTCTCAGGATTCTCGGGGCCATGGTTCTCTGTGCTGTCAGCTGCTTCAGAACAGACTTCCTCAGCCAGCCCCAAGAGGGTGGAAAACCCACGTGCATAAGCTGCTGTGTGTGTGTGTGTTTAGGGGTGTCCTCTACCAGCTGGTTTTCTGATGAAGTCTGTTGCTAGGCGAAGACAAAAGTAGCTTTAAAAAGAATCCTTCGAGGAAAACCTCTTGGCTGTACTGAAGTACAACTTCTTCTTTCACGGGTACGCTTAGGGGTTTAGGTGTGATGTGCCAGTCTGAGTTTACAAGGGAGACATGCTCCTGAAAGTACACAGTTAGAAGCAGTGCTTCAGCATGGCTAAGCTTTCCCTAAAGAGTTTATTTATTCTGTGGATAAAAATACACAATAGCTCTGTTTTTTTTTTTGTGGGGGGGGCTTTTTGAAAGTCAATTCAGTTTGAATGGTGCTGTTTAACATTGCCTCCTTGAAAAGCTAAAAACTTGGTGTGCTGTTTTGTCTTATCTGTAGCACATAAAGGTACTGGGCAGGGGAGGCAACTTGCAGTTTGTATCCAAAAGTGATGAGATGGGAAGATTACCCAGTTTCTCGTTCTCCATGTCATTTTTCTTTTATCACATCAGCTTCAGCAGCTCTGCTATTTAAAGAAAACCAGGATAAGAAAGGAACAGCTTCATCTTCTAACTCATTGTCTAACACAATGCTATCAGCTGTCTGTATTTCTGAGTTACGGGCTTTATTTGATTCTACACTTGATTAGATTTCTTGCCTCCCTAAGATGGAAAACATTCTAGAACTGAAGAGAGAAGCTCTAAATACAATAGAACATGGAAGTTAAAGGACTCAGATGTGTAGCTAAAAGGGCACTGCACACCATCACAATTAGTAACTCCTGAATTCTTACAGTTAGGACATTCAGAATCAGTATCACTAAGCTTTTTGGAAGGCATTAGGGGTTTGGGCAGAAGCAGAGGCTGCTCTGCATCAGCTGACCATGGGAACGTGCAAGAGTTTCCATAGGTACCTGGACAAATTGGAGGTTAAAGAGGGACAGGCAGCATGTCTGTCCTCCTCACTACTTCCAGTCCTAGAAGAAGAATGAATCACTGATTTCTGTAGCTACGAGCCTTCGGAGTTGATAGAGGGTTTAATGCATCACCACTGAGCTGGCAGTTTCTTAGCTAGGAACGCTGTGCAAAGCATCCATATGACTTGGGTCTCTGCTTGTAAGCCTGCAAAATAGAGACATTTGGAATTTACATCACTTTGTGCTCAGCTCTGCTGAGGAAAGGCACCTAAGTCTGGTCTCATCAAGATCCATTTTTTTCCTTAATGATACGTTAGCTTAAGAAAAGCTGTTGTACAGAAAAATGTTGGGAGAGGAAGGGAATTAATGTCACTGCTTAGTGGTAGTGATCAGGGTACAGGAGTAGAGCATGAATAAAGTACACATAGGAGCAGCTGGGGAGAGTTCTTTTCACCTCATAGGAACTTTAGAGTTGGTTTCCATCCCTGTCTTCTGCCCTTGTAGGCTGGTTGTGCTCAGGCATATGCTCTCTGGGATGTAACCACTCATGTTAGGCTGGGAAACATTCACCTCAGAGCTGTCATTCTGCTCGGTCCTGCTGACAGCAGAGTCTCCATCAGGGAACAGCACAGCAGGAAAAACTGGGAAGATCTTTGGGGCTGGAAATGGCAGAGGAAAGATGACAGAAGATTGACGTCCCCCTCGAGCCTTCTGCTGGGGGGCAGGAGAGAGGGGTGTTGAAGGTTTTATCAAAGGGTAAAGAATGTAAGTTTTTTAAGTTCAAATGCAAATCAAAGCTGTGCAGAGATATTGTGGTGTTCAAAAGAACTACAGGTGGCAGCATCATAATAAAATAGAGTTTACTTGATGCCTTTAGCCAGAGAGCAGTCCTCAGTTCCTTCCACGGCACCTTGTGAGCAAAGGTGCAAAAGAGTGTGAATCAAAAAGAGGAGATGAGAAACTTTTTGGAGTTGGAAACAGTTGAAATAGATCAATCAGTCTCTTAAATCTGTGTGTGCTGGGTTTTGAAGCACGAACCAACAGCGATTCCTCCTCGGTACCTTCCTGGGGCCAGGAAGGCCAGCAGTGCTAGCTGGATTTTGCCACACTAGCACATAATCCAACCATGGAAAAAGCAAATGCTGCCCTCACCAGCACTACTCTCCCAGGATCTGGAAGCAAATTAGTGTCTTTCAGTGGAGTGGTTTGAATTTTCCTGGGTGGCAACTGTCTGGGCGACGCTTGAGGAAGATGGATTTTTTCCAAGAGGAGTGCTCAGCAGTTTATGAAAACGGAGCCTATTTCAGGGATTTTAAATCTTGGCTTCCAAACACAAATATATCCAAGGTAATTTGGAAGAAGTCAGCCCTTGTTACCATAAGGAGGATAACATTTTTTACTTCTGTCACTCCTACTGGGCACAGTTACTGGGGTGTGTTATCTCCTGCCAGTGTGTGCTATCATTTCCTCCTAGTGTGCTAATTGCTTTAGAGCAGAAATGAGAATCACTCTTGTTTTCACAGCCCAGGGAGAGCTGTCAGACCCACTTAGCAGGGCACAGATTCGCCTGCTTTCTTGTTCAGATGCATTCTCCCAATATCACTCAACCCCAAATTATCAAAGTGAAGCCTGGCTCTTTTTCACATCTTTCTGCGAGGTGAAAGTTGGAAGAAAGTGTGCTGCAAAATATAAAGCCAGTTTATCTAATTGCTGCTGAACCCACTGATGAAGAGGGCTGTGATTTTTTTTTTGCTAGTTTGGATTTTGGTTTTCTTTTTTTTGTTGTTGTGGTTTTTTTTCTTTGTTTTTAAGTGAGGTGATAACTGTATATTGCTGTTTAAAATTGATGGTGTGGATCAGAGGGTTCTGGATGAAATGCATCAGGGGGAGGATGCTGGGGGTGAAAAAAAAGAGTAAACTGTTTTAATTACTTCTGCAAAAACCCTTTGACAAAATGCCAAACGAGTGTGAATGAAACTCCTTAACTATTTCTGCCTGTCTTGTCCTTTCTGCTACCAGGCAGTGGTGGAATTTACCTCAGCAGCTTCCATGGGACTTCCATTTCTTTGCTCAGCTTGAAGCAAGATCTCAGAGCTGAAATATGCAGGTGGTATTTTTCATTTACCCAGGAGGAGGAGGAGGAAAAGGCTTGTAGTATTACTTCTGTATTTCTTTCATAAGCCAGTAAAATGGATTTGAGACATCGCACTTGGGTGCCGAGGGACAGCAGAGGCTTCTCTCAGCACAGAGGCTTTTAACATCTTCAGGGATATAATTCCAGTCTAGTGCAATAGGTTTGAGGCACCTAATCTGAAAATCCCACTGGACATTTTTATCAGCTAATTATTCCTGTTCATTGCAAGAGGGGATGGCTCCCATATTGATCTTTAAGCATTTAATGGCTCTGCAAACTTAACTCTCTAGAACTATGTATCTAAACAGTGGCTGCTTGGAGGGAGTGCTTCTCAGCTTCTGAGCACGGGGTGTGACATGTTTGTATCATAGCTGTGTGGTGTTTTCAGGCTCTTTCCTTGCTCACGTGCCTTGGTTTCAAGGAAAGGAAATTAAAGAATCATAGAATAGTTTTGTCTGGAAGAGACCTTCGAGATCATCAAGTCCAACCTTACTCCCAGCCCTATCAAAACCCACTAAACCATGTCCCTAAGCACAATATCCAACCGCCTCTTCAACACCTCCAGGGATGGTGACTCCACCACCTCCCCGGGCAGCCCATTCCAATGCCTGACAACCCTTGCTGGAAAGAAATGCTTCCTGAGATCCAGCCTGAACCTCCCCTGGG
>WTSP01017025.1:22777-33525 GCA_025331215.1 Actenoides lindsayi
CTTCTTCACTGTAAGGGTGACAGAGCCTGGCCCAGGCTGCCCAGAGAGGTGATGGAGTCTCCTTCTCTGGAGACTTTCCAACCCACCTGGATCTGTTCCTGTGTGGGCTGCCCTGGGTGACCCTGCAGGGGGGTTGGACTCGCTGATCTCCAGAGGTCCCTTCCAACCCCACCCATTCTCTGATTCTGTGCTGTCTTCTCTTTGTTTGAGGCCACACAACAGCAGCTGCTGGAGCTGCAAATCTGCTTCTGGGCGATAGCCACAACCCGGACCACTTCCCGTCATCGAGACAACGTGGCTCAGTTCCTCTTGGTACTTGTCTTTTGCTCTGGCCTTGTGCTTTGTTCCCTCTCACAGCTTGGCTCCTGCAGCAGTGGCTCTCAAAGGCACAAGAAGGAGAAAATTCCCATTAGGGAAGCGAGGTCTTACCCAGACCTGCCTCTCTGCCTGCCATCCAATTCTGGGTGCCAAGCAGGCAGCAAAAATGAATCAATGCTGGGAGATTGAAAAGCAAGTGTATCATTTAGCTGTTTGGACCAGCAGATGGGAAGTGTAGAGATTAAAAAAAACCAATCTAAGAGCCAATCCAGGGAATAGACATTAAATAAAGCCATCTGGCCAACTGTATGAAGGGGAAAGAAAAAGATGAGACCAAGTTCTGCTTTAAATATCTGCTCACAGCTGAGAGGAAGTTGTTGGGAATTCATGCTATGGAAGAGCAGGCCGTGACCCTGTAAGAGGTTCTGTGGAGTGTCAAAACCTTTGGCAGTGTCAAGGACTTAGGAGGAAGGCTCTAAACTGCCAAGCAGAGAGAGCTTAAGGGGCTGCAGCGTTTCTGCCCTTGTGAGATCCTGGCCGTGCTCCAGGTAGAAGAGTGAATACGGGACTGCCTGATCCCTCACGACGGGATTGAGAAGACCACATCTAGGAACCTGGCCTGTAGAAAAGGATTAAACAGAAGAGGAGAGAGCGAGTAAAGAGAATAGATCCCAACTTCTGAGAGGCATCAATAAATCTGTTTTCATGTCAATGCCGTGGCAGTTTGTTACTTTGCCCTACTGCTTTTATTGCCAGAGAAGAGAGATGTATGTGGGTTTGCACTCAGGCTTTCAAGTCAAGTCTCAAAAGAGAAGCACAATTCATTGGGAAGGGAAATGGTATCTTACGTAAGCGCTCAGCTTTTCTTTTGGAAACTTGCTCGCAGGGAATGTGATTTCAGAGCCCAGAAGTGTAGCAGATGTTATTACTATTTCTGTTTTGCAGGTCAGTGCTTTGGGTTTTTATACTCTGAGAAATGCACACAGCTGGTAGCCTGCCTTTTACATTACGAGAACGAGTCGGTTCTGTATCTTATTCTTAACTTAGCCACGTGTTATTTTTTTTTCCCCCTCGTAAAATGAGGAGACTGTGGGACGTCTCGAACACTCAGGTTCTCTAGCAGCCAGCTGTTTTGTTAGCAGACTGCGTCGTCCTCATGGAGAGCAACGGTGGGTGGTTCGACAGGGAGGTTTGGTCTTGATGCCCAGGCCTCTGGCCTTAAACAGAGCAAATAATCCCGCCCCTTAGCATTAACTGCAATGAAAGGAAAACAAATCAGTGTCCTAGTTTCATGTTTTATTGCCTCTGTTGATCCTAAGGTCGCACTGGTGAGGTAGTAGCTCTGTTTTGTGTGTTAACTGTTGGTTTCGGACGCTTACGTGGAGAATGGTCGCCAGCTCTCCCTGAACGAATTTTTCAAGCATCTCTTTCCTTTACCATCTCATCTGCGTTGCTACTGATTCGTTATTGCATCTGAGAAAGTTGTCTTGAGTTTCCCTCAGCAGCTAATAGCCAGCCTAACAGAAAGGCAGTCTTTCTGTCCCTCTGCTCGGATGAATAATTCATCGCCCCGCACTTTCAGCGCGAAGTAAAATTCAAACTCTTTCTTTTGTAAGAATTATTTACAAGAGAGTCGTGGCCACGCAGCAATTCACTTGCTGCTTCCAGGCACGTCGTTATCTTTTTACCAAGAGGGGAGTAGCAGTTTATTTCTGTTCACTTTTGGTTGTGGCTATAAACTAGCGTTCGAGGGACGATATCCTTTCGCTGGGGAGGTCGGAGCTTGGCAGGTTTTCAGTGCCGTTCTGCTGCTCTTCTCCCCAGCTCAGATGAACAATGGGCTGAAGGGATGCTGGCAGTGTTGCTTGGTTACAATTCACCAGCGTGAATCAATGCTTCACGTGGCTCCTCCTGCGTCTGAACGAGCCAGAGGCTTCTCGGTACTGTGTTACGGGGGTATGGGGAGATGCCATCTCACTTACTGTAAAACTACACCTCGGCAGGGAGATTTGGACAGCAGCGTTTGACTTCCTGTGGTTGAAGTCAGGCAGTTTCAAACTCTCTGGTTTACGTGGCTTTGCAAATACGCAGCTGAGGAGAGCGAGGTTTTAACGCTGTGTTTTGTTGCAAGGTGTGTTCGGCGAGTTTGGCTTTTTCACATCCTTCTGTGTTCGTCAGGAAGATGAAATCCTTCATGAAGGTGGAAGCCCCATCCTTGGAAGTGTTTCAGGCCAGGCTGGCTGGGGCTGTGAGCAACCTGCTCTAGTGGGAGGTGTCCCTGCCCATGGCAGGGGGGTTGGAACTGGATGATCTTTAAGGTCCCCCTCCAACCCTGACCATTCCATGATTCTATGAAGTACCTTCCCCGTGAATAGACACGTGCCTTGCTGAAACCTGCCCACGGGCAAAGTGAAGCATGCAAGAGGAACTGCCACCTACCTCATACTCAAGTGCATTTGGCCAGAGCTTAAGCTGGCATAAAATGAAGCTGGTGGAGTTGTGCCAGTGTAGACAATAGGAAGATGTGACAGGTTATTTTTAACGCTGTGGAATGACTTTTCTGTACCCCACCCAGATCCGTTTTACTGCTCGCCCGTTCTTGCTGTTCAAGACGTGACCAGAAGAAATGTTAAGAGGGAGGAAAGGTGCCCGGTTTAGGCTCTCCCTTGAACCAGCATTTCCAGCAGCGTTGTTCCTGTCTAGGTCCTTTTGCTCACTCTTAGATAAAACTGATTCTTATTCCTACATGAAACATTTCTCACTGTTTTATCGCCCGTTATCTCTCCGCTCCATGTACCACTCACACCCCCTCTCTGCCCAGTGGAAGTTTAAAACTTCCCATGAGTTTTCACAGCACTTTGATTATGCCTGAAAACACCTAAAAAAAAATAAATCAATGGCCGTATGATAACTGGCAACTTTGCCAAGAGTGTCAGTGAGAAAACACTGACTGAGCTGTTTGTGCTGCCGCAGCCAGGAGATCACAGAATCACTGGGTGGTTGGGGTTGGAAGGGACCTCTGGAGATCATCCAGTCCAACCCCAACTGCCAGAGCAGGACAAAACTAGAGCAGGTCACACAGAAATGCATCCAGGTCTTGAAAGTCTCCAGAGGAGACCACTGGCTTCTGGCACCTACCTGAAGCACTGTCTTCATCACCAAGAATCTCCCGTGGCTCTTTACTCACGTGGCAGTCCTGGTAAATGTCCTTCAGTCTGGCTACAGAAAAATCCAGAAGTACTTTTCTCATCTTCCTCCTCCCCTTTCACAGTTGAACTTTTTGTCCTTAAAAGGCTTTCCCTCTCTCTTTCAGGCTCAGCAGTTCTCCATTTCCTCCCAAATCTTTCGTTTCTCTTCGCCTCTGTTTAAGGGCTTCATTGTTAAAAGCTTGTATTTGCCCCACCTTTCCTTTTGCCAACCCTCTTGTTTTCTCTTACTTAGTGTCAGCTCGTTGCATTGCTGACAAGTAAGGCCACTTGGAATAATTTGTAGGGAAAAAAAAAAGTGCTCTCAAGTGACATCCACTTCACTTAGTTTGCAAAAGAAAGGAAAAAAAAACCCCAGCCTTGAATCTAGCTCTATCTAAAATACAGGTATTTCTCTGATGAGGTTCTCTGCATCGTTCTGCCTTCTGGTGCTGGCATCTTTAAGATGGCCTTTCATAAAGAAGATTCTTTCACACTATTTAAAATAGAGTTGCTCTGCACAGAGCTGTGATTTCTGACTTAGTGCAGTGTTCTGTTACATGACCAGCTTTTCTTTGGCAGCAGGGGAGTGTTTAACGTCTTAACTTTCCAGTTTGTTTCCTCTAAATGTGGCTTGGTTATCTATAAAGTTTTTTTTTTATTGTGACTCTAAAACCTGGACTAATTCAGCTTTGCTGCTCCCCGGGTCATGACATCCATCACTGTTTTGTCTGGAAATTTAAGTGCTTTTGGGGTAGAACTTAAAACACTCTTCCTATTTCTGCAAAAAGACGGGAGAAGGGGAATGAACAAAAGAAAAGAAGAACTATAATTTTTCTATCAACGTGATGAGCTTTGGCTTTTGTTTTCAGAAAGGCAGTTGAAGCACCATAATGCTCACCTGGGTTTGGAATAGACTCATTCCCTGGGTAAATACAGATGTTTCTGGGGGAGGGAGAGGTTTCAAACATAGCTGAGGCCGTTGCCTGACCCCGAGCATCGGGTCACTGCCCCTGGCTGTGTGTCATAAAAAAAGGAGAGCCTTTTTGGGGGGTACACTGCACACCTTAGGAGTAAGCACTGGATGTGCCCATCGCCCGGCTCAGATGGGCTGGCATTTCTGCAAAGACACTTGCGTGCTTTTCCCTTCCATTAAAACGTTGCTTTGGGTTGAGTACATAAAAAGCTATCTTAAGTAATTCCCTCTTAAGGTCACCTGGACTTCTCTAGAGATGACAGACCAATCCTCCTGTGCCCGAGATCCCCTCCCCCTGCCCGTGCTGTGTGCAGCATCACTTCCTTGCTGGTTTTACCAAGAAGATGGACGTTCTTGGGGTCAGTAGAAACCAAACAGGCACCTATTGTTTTTTTTTTTCAGATAATCAATTTTGTGTGAGACTTGATTATGCTGCATTTGAGGAGTCATTATTTCCTTCCACTACACCGGCTAACTAGGGTCAGGTAACCCCATGCAGGGGACCCAGAGGAGCTTTAGCTCTTCAGGTCTAGGTCAGCTCTTGCTTTTCATCTTTGAGATGCTGAGGAGGTGCTGGCTAGATTTGTGATACCCAGATCTCACTTTAATGTTAAAAGCTTCCCACTTTCATCGGCAGGAAGAAGAGAACATTCACCCTCCGTTTCTGAGCGTGTGCCTCCCGTTGTCACAACAAATGCCTTTTTTTCCCCTCATAAAAATCACTCAGCTGCTGTTCCATTGTCCCGGGTGGTGCTACCTGGTGGCCTTTGCAAAGCCAGCAGCAACTTTCCCTTTCCAAGGAAGGACCCAGCCAAGCTTCCCGAGCAACATCGGACTCCGCTAAGAATTCAGGTCAGGATCTCCCCGCTTGTTTCCTAGCAACTGGGGGATACTGGTGCTTTCTCCTCTGACTCCTTCAGCGCTAGACACAGGGATCACTTGCTGAAGGGATCGGGGCAGTGCTAATAACTCAGGCTTCAGGAAGGCAGAGGGTAGCCCGGTGCTGAGTAACTGGTGAGACAGACACAGGGTGCACTAAGTGGAACTGAATCGAGACTTTTTGGAACCCTCTGTGCAAAGCTGTCAGTGCCTCTGCTGGTTTTGTCACCGCTTCAATGTCTGGCCAGGTGACAGATCCCCAGTAGCCTCTTACCTTACGTTGAATCTGGCGAACTGGAAGGTAGGCAGGTAAGCAGCTGAAGTGAGTTTCTGTCTGAGGTGGTTTTCCTACAGGTGTAACGTGTTTCTTGGTTACACAGCTACGCAGCGTTCGGTCGTGGGGCTACTGACCTGCCTTTGTTCTTATTAAAGTTTCATCGGATGGTAAGTAAAAAAAGTGAAGTGGGAAGAGGAACTGTCTTCCCTAGTTCCTTGTGGTGTCTGTTTTTAAAGTGTTGAAAACAACCTTTGAACTTCTCTAGTTAATTTATTGTAGAATTGGCTACTGAGAAGGGATAAAGAGTTACCGGTTGCCGCGCTCCGGCCGCAGCTGGCTCCTTGTGCCGCATTTACAGAATGGAAAGCAGCAAGACTTGTTTGTAGAGGTCAGCAATCATTGCCTCTGCTTTCAGGCTGGATCTCAGGAAGCATTTCTTTCCAGCAAGGGTTGTCAGGCATTGGAATGGGCTGCCCAGGGGGGTGGTGGAGTCACCATCCCTGGAGGTGTTGAAGAGGCGGTTGGATGTTGTGCTTAGGGACATGGTTTAGTGGGTTTTGATAGGGCTGGGAGTAAGGTTGGACTTGATCTTGAAGGTCTTTTCCAGCCAGAACTGTTCTATGATTCTATAAAGTAGGACAGTGATAAATACAACCAGATCTTAAATACACCTTCCCCAGTCCTTGAGCCCAGCTCTGCTACCAGTGCAGAGGGGCAGAGAATGGGGGTTGTGGCCAGTCGCAGTCTGTTCCATGTTGTTCCTACTGTTCCTTCATTCTCAGGTGGAAAACTCCTCACAGTCCTCCCTGTTCCTCCCCCAGGAGACAATCCTCCACGAGCTTCTCCTACAAGCATAATGTCCCTTCTGTGAGCTGTAATCTCCCCAGTGCCAGATTGCTCCAGCACAAGCTTCCCTCAGAGTCATGGACTTCTTCCAGAGCAGTCTCCTGTTCCAGCCCGGGGTTCTTCTCCACCATTGATCTCCAAGGGCTGGAAGGCTCAGCCTGCCATCTCACCATGGGCTAAAGGACAATGGCTGCTCTAATGTCCTTCCCTCCCTGACCACATGGTCTCACTCCTCTCAAAACCAAAGGCACTTGTCCAGCAGCTTCCCCTTCTTAAAGCTGTTATTGCAGAAGTGCTGACTGGCTCAGCCTTTACCAGAGGAGGGTTCAGCTTGGAGCTGGGGAGCTTCTTGAAGCTTCTTACAAGGACTCATTGCCAGTAGCCCTCTCCCCCACTACCAAAACCCTGCAGGACACCCCGGTCATTCTTCGGTACCGACCCATCTCCCTTTCCTTTGGGCTTGATTTATGGAGAAACTTCAAATGGGCAGAAGCAAAACTTTGCTTATTCTGTAGATGTCTGTACTCAGCTCAGTTTAAAACTGTACCCAAAGGAGTTTCCTCACAGGGTTTTCTTATTGCAATAAACTAGACTATTTCAGTTGGAAGGGCCTTAGAACGATCATCTGGTCCAACTGCCGGACCAAGTCAAGGCTGACCAAAAAACTAAAGCTTGTTATTAAGGGAATTGTCCAAAAGAAACCCCTAAGAGCTCTTGATTTTTAATGGCACTGTAGCTGGATAGCCCTGGAATGGCTTTGGTTGGGTTTCCAGCATGTTCTTGTCAATTTGTTGTTCAGTACCAGCTTCGTTGGGAATTGTGATGTAATGAGTGTTCTGCCAGGGCAGATAATTTACCTACAGCTCAGACTTCTTTTGCTCTTTTATCTGCAAAATGTACTTGTAAATTCAAACAGCAGTGTGTTTTCTTGTTCCTTTACTTTGGTACCCTTTTTTTACCCAAGGGAAAGCTCTGTGCTCTTAAAAATCAGGGATTGAAGTAGGCAAACAGATCAGACTAGGAGAACAAACCCCAAATTAAAATGCTAGATGTATACTAAAAGGTTCAGAAGCTCCATAGTAGAGTTCAGGAACTAATCTGGTTTAAAACTTCACTTAGGAGCTGTCTAAATTTAGAGCAAAAATCAAATAACAAGACTGGCTAAGAGGAGAATGGACTGAATTCGTAACTGAAGCTAATGGTGTCTTTTGGGAATGACTCTTTTTTTGTTGTTTTTAATAACAGTTGTTTAGTAGAAGAACCATAAATAACCCAGAGAAGGAAGAGTAGGCTGAGCTGAGATTGCATCCCTGGTCAAAAACTCGCAAACCTTCAGAGTTGGATTTGAATTGAAAATGTTCATAATGCTGCATCCCCTTCCCAGTTAGCCTGTCTACATTGGAAGCTCTGCATGTTTAGGAGAACATCTTGCAAGGAGGGAAGAAAAATCAGTAAACAAACTGCTGAGTGAGTTGATACAACAGTAACTTCCCAAGAAGTGCAGAGCATCAAGCCAGCTGAAATATTTTAGGGTTTAGCTTCTGGAGTTGTGCTGAAACTACTACAGCTCAAGAGAAAATAATGAAGGGTGAATGCTTTCAGTTCCCAAGTCATTTCTTAACAAGTTGGTTTCATTGGACGTGTGAGGCCTGGTTGGTTTTATTTGATCTTTTTGGCTTCCAGAGCAAAGTATGGAAAAGCATCACTTTCTAATTTCAATATGAAATAGTGGAGTATTCTGAAAGAAAAACATTGGCTGCAGCTGCTGTTAGGGGGATGTTTTGTTTGTCAGAGAACAGAAAAGTTTGGGGTTCTTCCATCAGCTGGCTAAGGCCAATAACTTACTGTCTGAATCCCTTCCTCTGCTTTCTTAATTTTCTCTAGGTTTCAGCAGCAGCAGAAAGGTCATTTTATAATATTGTAGAATCAGAAAGTTTTTCATGATGGTGACCACTGATAGCTGACCCTCATGGGTTTAGGTTCAGGATTTTTATCTTCACTGTAACAGCAATGAGAAGAAAAAAAAAAAAAGGAGATGGTTTGATACTTTTTGACAAGGAATCGATTAAATTTCTTTAGGTTTTAGAGGAAACCTTTGAACAACAAAACACTGAATGGTCAAATGTGTTTTGAAAATCTTGGCTACGCTGTCTCTTTTTGTATATGCAATGTTTACAAGTCTGCTTGTCATGGGATAGAATAACTTCATTGGAAGGGACCTGCAGTGATCATCTAGCCCAACAGCCTGGCCAGTTCAGGGGTGGCCAAAAGTTAAAGCATTTTATTAAGGGCATTGCCCAGATGCCTCTTAAACACTGACAAGGTTGGGGCATCAACCACCTCTCCAGGAAGCCTGTTCCAGTGTCTGAACATCCTCTCAGTACAGAAATGCTTCCTAGTGCCAAGTGTAAACTTCTCATGATGCAGCTTTGAACCATTCCCATGTGTCCTGGGAGAAGAGACCAGCACCTTTCTCTCCAGGTCTCTTCCTCAGGGAGCTGTAGAGAGCAATGAGGTTGCCCAAAGTCCTTTGCCTTCTCCTCTCAGGCCATTCCCTCCAGCCCTTTCACCACCTTTGTTGCTCTCCTCTGGGTGCATTTGGGGACCTTCACAGCCTTCTGAAACTGTGGGACCCAGAACTGCACCAGTGCTGAATGGAGCTGGGTAACCACCAGTTTGAACTGACTGGTTCTGCTGTGTTTGATGCAGCCCAGGACGTGGTTTGCCCTCTTGGCTGTCAGGGCACATGGCTGATTCCTCTTGAGCCTGGTGTCAACCAGCACCCCCAGATCCCTTTCTGCTGGGCTGCCCTCCAGCCTCTCCTCTCCCCAGTTACACTTGTGCCTGATCCAGATCCCTTTGCAAGGCTTCTTGTCCCTTCAGAGAGTCGACAGCACCTCCCAGTTTGGTATCACCAGCAAACTTACCAATGATGCATTCAGCTGCTACACCCAGATCTTTGATCAATGTATTGACAAGAGCTTCCCCTAAACTGAACCCTGCGGAACACTGCTGGTGACCAGTTACCAGCTGGCTCTAGCCTCATTCCCTACACCACTTTGGGGTCAGCCCTTCAGCCAGTTCTTCTCCCAGGGCACCATAAAGCTGCTTGTTCCACGGTTGGATGGCTTGTCCAGAAGGATGCTGTGAGGGATGGTGTCAAAAGCTGTACTAAAACTAAAAAAAAATAAAAAAAAAATAAAAAAAAATAATGCATCCACTGCCTTCCCTTCATCCACAAGGTTGGTGACCTTATCAGAGAAGGATATCAGATTAAACAGGTCTTTTCCTTTGAAAACCTGTGTTGGCTGTGCCTGATGATTCTTTAAATGCCTTTTGGTAGTGTCCAGTATAATCTCATCATTTTTCCAGGAACTGAATTATTGGTCCAATAATTTCTTTAGATCTCCTTTTGCTACTTTTTTGTACTTAACAAAGCCTTTATTGTCAGATACAGCCCTGGCTGGTTTCAACTCTAATTGAGCTTTGCCTTTTCATCACATGTACAGAAAGACTGCTTTGAATTTCTGGAGAAGCAGCTACAGTCCTTGTGAGGAAAGAAGTGAAATTCAAAATACAAATGGGATTCCTGTGCAATATAGAATCAGAGAATGGTCAGGGTTGGAAGGGACCTTGAAGATCATCCAGTTCCAACCCCCCTGCCATGGGCAGGGTCACCTGAAGTAACCTGTTCTCCTCCAAAAGTCCAAAGTTTTGATGAAAAGATGGAACTTTCCAATGATTTAATGTTTTAGAGATGAGGAAAAAAAAAAAAAAAAGCAACTACCACGCTTGGGTTAAATCAAAGTTTAAACAAAAATAGATCCTTAAATTTAATCTTGTAGGCTCATTCCCAAGTACTTAGGAGTCAAGAACTCTGAAAAATCAAATTAGAGTATTTATAAACTCCTGATCCCTTAAGGGACACTCAACTTTTTGAAAGTCTGGGACAGGCTGTAATTGCTGTTGGTGGTACTGTAAGAACCTAAGGAGTATTTTCTCCTTTGCAAGTGCTTTTCAGTGCTGTTGTGGGTTTTTGTTTGTTTGCAGTAAGTATCGGAGGAGTTGGTCAATGCTTTGAAGTGCTGCAAGCATGCCAGAGATATAACTGTTAGAAATTGACATTTAATTTTTTATTTCAAAGCACAATCACATTATAAAATGAGTATTAGAAGGCCAAATTGGACATTAATCATAGAACTGTCAGGGTTGGAAGGGACCTTAAAGCTCATCCAGTTCCAACCCCCCTGCCATGGGCAGGGACACC